>NDXZ01020887.1:0-15716 GCA_003055125.1 Paykullia maculata
TTAAGAAATTAGAATAATGATAGTAGTTTAAACAACAATATATTAAGAGAATTTGGAAAAATAAATTTTAAATGTAAAAAAAAATGTATCGAAAGCTGTGGATTCTGGGTGTTGTTTTTTTTTTAAACTGTGTTTATTTTAGTCCGTGATAGTCAATATCTAAAGTGTATTTATTAACATACATATTAATGTACGTAGATGTATTGTGCTTTCAAAAAAATTTTGTGTGGTTCCCCTTAATTTTCTCGATTTCTGGTGAGTGAGTTTTACAACTTGGGAGTTTTTTATATGGAAATATTGTTGTACAAACAAAACAGCAGTTTTTGCCAAAAAAATAAATTCTTTTATAGCGCGTGTTGATGAATTAGTTATCGAATGAAAATATATAGTGCACAGTTTGACAAAAAAAAAAATTGTTTAACATATAGGTACATACATATGTACATATGTTTTATTAAATTAATAGTTGTATCAATTATTATACTATTTAGGTATATAATCAAATTTCAAACTATTTTAAGCAATAAATTGAAGAAAAATATATGGTAGTTTTTTCTGTGTACTGAAATTGTTGGGTTTTAATTAAAATATTAATATAAAATACTAAAATACTAAAATGTAGATGTACATACATACATATATTTTTTTGCAAAACGCATTTCTAATTTTTTTCATTAGTAAATAACTTCCATGCGAAGCCGGGGCTCTCAGCTAGTGTTTAATAAAAATCGAAAAAATTTATAAAAAAAACTTTCAATATTTTATGTAAAAATGTATATAGAGAAAACATTTTTTCAAAATTGTTTTATATAAAAACATTTTTTTTTATAATAAAAAATATAAAAAATTTATTAAAAAATATTTTTAAAATTTATTTTAAACATTTTGTACAACAGAAAAATCGTCAAAGGAATCTATGCAAGAAAAATGTAATCAATTTAACAACCAAAATAATTGTTACAATAAAATTTTTATTCAATAGAATTTGTGTTACCCCTGCCTGCCTGCGGCAAAAAGGCAAACACATAAATTAGTTCACAAGTGTGGACAAAAAGTTTAAATGATAACGTAAGCAATATTAACCCCTTCGTACAGTGTTTTGTAAACACAATTAATAAGGTTTATGGGATGTCGTAGTGTAACTGTAAATAAAAAGATACACCGGAAAAACTATTACACAAATTAATGGCACATGTCGCTTATATACCCTCCACCAACCATCACTAGTGGTGCTAGAAGGTACATCAGTTTGTCATTTCTTGTGTAAAACAAAAAAAAAAAATTTTTCTAAGAGTCAACAAGACATCACAATAACTTTTAGCTCTTGAGACTATTTCAGTTGATTAAGCTTTGTTTGTCTGTGGGAAACATTGCAACTTTCAAACTATTAAGACGATTACTATTAAGTTATTTGTTATTTTAAAATACAATTTAGTATTAAATATCAGCTTAAGCGGTCAAGTAGAAAAAAGTAAGTTTATAATTTTAGCCGAATAAAGCACTTTTACTTGTTTCCATTGTTCTGGCTAATTAAATGTAAATTGGCCTTTTCTTATTGCAATTAACTAGCACCCTATAGGACACCCCTTTTGTTAAACAAGTTGCCTTGCTTACATCTCTTCTTTTCAAAAATATCATAATATATAAAAGGACATTGTATGCATGTATTTATGTATGTATGTGTATGTCATTGTTAATTTTAATGTCATAATGACTTTACAGTCATTATAACCAATGACAACAGATGTAAACACCTTTGGTGGCATCTACAAATAAACAAACAAACAAATAAAAACAAAATCACATTAATAAATGTTTTGACAAATATGAAAGGACATCCCTAACTCCATTTCAAAATGTTAATCACTAATCACTTGAAGGTCATATCCTGGGGAGTAAAATATCTTTTAGAAAATCACAAATAAACATGTGGAGTTTAGGCACACTTTCTCTTTAATGTTAATTGTAATTTTGTGATCGATCGACGTGTGTCACATTAAAGTAGAAAAAAATTAGTTGCAAAATTATTTTCAATCTAAAGTTATTAACCTTGATAATTGGCATCAAACTATCTAAGGACGACAATAAAGAGAGCATGAGACAAACATCAAGAGGGGTCTTGAAACTGTGTAAAAGATCTTTGATACAAGCAAAGAGGGAGTAATAGAGAATAGTTTATGCAATAATGATAGCAGTAAAGAGCCAGTAATGTCAATTTGGCGATTAAAAAGAAATATAAATAGAAAATGTCAATATATAAATAGATATTGAAAACTTAATGTGATTTTAAAAGTAATTATCAACAAGTAAGAGCGTTATATTTGGCTTTGCCAAACCTTCACCTTGTGTGGCCCATTTCGGCCAAATGGTCCAATTTTTTCATATATATCTGTAGTTTATCTCAAAGCTGCAAAGCAATAATTTTCACATGTCTTTTTTTTGCTTATATCTTAGCCGGTTATCGATGGATCTTGTTAGTTTTCAATACGGATTTTCTCGAAAGTATTTTCAAAAGTTTGACACCACATACAACCCTGGATGACCTATGGGAGCTACGAAAACTTGATTCCAACCAACTCACGGACAGACGGTCAGTCACACATTGACAGATGGACAGACGGACATGGCTAAATCGACTTCCCTATCTATAAGGATCTACAATATATATACTTTATGGGGTCGCAAATGAATATTGTAGAAATTACAAACGGAATGACAAACCTATATAAACCTTTGTTACCTCTGGTGAAGGGTATAAAAATAAGAAGTTAGTTTGGTTTGGCAATTTGTAATTAATCACATTTATTTTGAAAAACATGATTTAATTCGTAAGACTCATTTTGATTATTATGTGTATTTTAGGATGCTCACACTTTTGATTAAATTTATTTATCAATAAGACAAATTGCCCAGTCTGCAGTTGTAATAAGTCTTAAGCCATTGTCAAAACACCATGACATCCAGGAAAAGTCACCGTTTGGTGTGATTTAAGGGTCGTTAAAATCATTGGTCCATTTGCCTTCAAAACATGTGATGGTCAGATCGAGAGACAGGCATGATAATTTATTTTTTTTAGGATAAACTGGAAGGTATAAGTGTTGCAAAACCGGTGCTTTCATGTAAAAGAAAACATTTGGCAAAAGAATGGATTTACGAAATGGATCTGTTACCTGGCTGGCCATCTTGTTCGTACGGTTTGATGCCATTGGATAGTTTAGTGATCATGTGTCTCTATACCGCTCGCCATGGCTGTAACGTTCTAATTCCCGCAACAAACAGTGACTTTTTCTAAATGTAAATGAGTTTTGTCAACGGCTTGTGGAATATCATCGATACAAATGTGCTAATTCTGCTTATTGATGGGCAATAATGAACACGTATTGCCCGATGAGTTTATCAAATTGAATTATGTTCCTTGAAATAAATTCGAACAATGTGCGAACGTTAATCAGGTGTAAGCCTTTTCATATTGAATTTACAAACCAAACTAATTAGCCAATTCACCACCTCTGTTGTATCGTAAGTTGTAAAAAAAAATATATTTTTCAAACAAAAATTTTTAAAAGCAAAAAAAAATCTGTTAAAGTTTTTACAATTTATGTACATACTAACATCGATACAACATAGGTTGTGAATTAATCGAATATTAAATATTTTTCTTAGTTATGCCACAAAGCATTTAGAACTTAAAAATCAAAACTTAATTGCATTTAATTAATAATAAAATGCTTAATTTAGCATTGAAAACGCTTAAGTGGCAGCACTGATCTTTGTTAGCGATCAAATCCAAAGAGAGAGAAGAAAAACAACAAAACAACTTTACACATCCAGAAGAGTTTCACAATAAAATTCTCACCCGTTGTTTGACAATTTAAGTCTCAGTTGTTTTCAAATATCCTTTTTCTTTGTGTCAAATTTAATGAAGGTCAATATGTGTGCCAAATTAAACTGAGTTTTTATCAATATTTTAACAAAAATAAATATTTATCAATTTAATGGGTCACAGTTTGAACCAAAAAAAGCAACTTTTGCCAGTGACAAACACGTGCCAAGCCGGCGACAACAGGTTTTTCACGAACACATTTTTGTTGTAATTTATATACATACATTCATAACATACATATGTTTGTAGTTGTAAAAATCGTATATTATTTTTTTTTGTAAATTTGTTTTTAAACTGTATTTGGCTTAAACTTAGTTTATCGCTAATGTTTATCGCAGGATTAGCGCGCGACTATTTATTGTTTTATGAGGAGAGATTTTTGGTAGGCGCGCAGGTAGGATACATATATAAATATGTATTTCTCCAAGTAATGAGCAAAATTTCCAAATACTCGCGATTTGAAGAACATACTTCTCTTTTCCTAGTTAAACAGAGTTGTAAGTTTTAACCCTTGTTTTAGTTCATTTTAATTGCATAAATTATTTATTAAAAAAAAGTTAGGTTAATTTGTTGGTCCTTTACTATTTGTAATAAAAAAATTTTTCTTTAATTTTTATATGTTTTTTTATTAATATTAATTTTAAAATTTTGATTTTTTTCGAACCTTAAACATTTATGTATAAATTTGGGGGGGTTTTTTTAATTAGGGTCTAATATAAATAATTTACAAATATAAATAATAACAATTATAAACATTAAAAAAAAAGTTAGGTTTCTTTGTACAAAATTATCTATTTTTAGATTCTAGCACCACAATCACATTAAAAGGTTTTTGGTTTGTTTTACAACAGCAACTGCAAGCAGTTGTTATAATCTTGAATTCTATCTTGAGCCTGTTACTCACTCTCCTTTTAAGCTTCAGTCTTGTAGGGCTTGAATAGTTTGGGCTTGGGTTCCATTGCTAAGCCGGTTTGTGGTGGTGAAGGAGACATTGAAGAAGCAGGCCGTTTGTTGTTGTTGGGAGTGGCGTTGATTGTTGGCATTAATAGATCTGTGACAGAGGCGGCGGTTGTTGCAAAGTGCAAAGATGTTGAGGAGGAAGTTTCATGTTGGGCAGGTTGTTGCAAAGGCAATGTAATGGGTTGTTGTATGCTGCTTTTAAGAGGGCTTAAACTGCGATCAAAAACTTTAGTATGATCCGAACCGGCGGGACTCAACGACAAGGTGGAGGAGTGAGGCGATGAGGATGATTGCAAGTCCAGTGGAGGTGTTTGAGTTTTGGTGTTGTAAGCTGCTGGTGGCATGGCACCTAACATAGAGGGGTAACCAGCGGCGGCTGCGGCAGCAGCCATGGGATTGGTGGGCATGTGTGGTGGCATGGCATGGGCTAAATGATGGGCAGCTGGCTGGGGACGTTGGGGAATGTGGTAGGGATTGTAGCGGTATTGACCGTAGGGATTATGACCATGTACAGGCATAGAGGGCATGGCGGTAGCCATCATGGGATTGGCAGCGGCATGATAAGGAGGATAAGGCATACCCACACTATTGGCGGCAGCTTGTAAGATGGAAGCGGCGAAAGCGGGATCTGAATAAACAGCAGCATATGGCCATGCGACGGCAATGCGTTGGCGCTTATCCTTCATGCGACGATTTTGAAACCACACTTTAATGGTGGACTCTGGCAAACCCAATTGGGCAGCTAATTCACATCGACGTGGTCTTGACACATAGTTTTCCTTGTAGAACTCCTTTTCCAAACGGGCCAATTGATCTCGGGTAAATGCAGTACGATACCGACGTACTGAGGGATCAGCAGGTATTTCGCAGGAATTATTGCGGCTGCCATTCAATGAATTATCAGGACTGGATAAACATTCTAAGAATATCAAAGAAAGAAAGAATGATGACAAACATAAAATTTGGCTTTTCACAGTAAATCGATGCGGTTTTCCTTTGTGCGAAAAAGTTTTGCCCTTCTGCTTTCGCTTTAATAAAATTACGGTTTTTTGCAAACACTTGGTTTCTTGTTAAAATCAAAACTAAATATAAACACTATAAAATATTATAAAAAAATGTGTATGTTATGTTATCCTTGAGCCCAGATAACTAAAATGATTTACATTTAAAAAAAATGACAAAACAAATTATTGCTTGATGGGCCTTAGAATTATCTTTAGTTAGGCACTAATTTACTTTATTTACATTTTAAAAGGGCAATATTATTTCGCAACCAAAAACGGCATAGGTATGAACATTTGTTAATTCATTTTTTTTTAACATCTTAACAGTTTTTATCTCAACTTCTAGCTGGGAAAACTTACCGGTAGGAGAGGGCGGTGGAGTTTGGGGTTTTCCATATTGGCCAGACATTAAATCCATTACCAAAGGCTTTTGATCGCTTGTGTCGTGATGGATGTTTTGATGGTTTTCCATGCTGTATGATCTATATCCTTGCATATTGTATGAGAATTTCTTTTTTGTGATGTTAAATTAAAACTTTGTAAAAAAATATTTATGTTTTCTTTTTTACTTAATACTTTTTACGTTTCTTTTCTAACTTTTATTTATTAATAACGAAACAAAATCTTTAGTTTTTTTTTAAATTTAGGTTATTATTATTTAATATATTTTTTACTTAAACGTTAAACTAGCTAAAATGATGTTGCTTCTTGTAAAGATACAGCTCAACTGTGTGTTTATCAACTACCCCAGGATGCTTTTATACCAAACACAACGAAGTGAGAGGTTAGACAAGAAGTTAAAGGCGTGCTCTTTAATAGGAAATTACCAGGCCTTTGTACGTGTATATGGTTAATAATAAAAACAACCAATGAGCAACAACGATTAGTGGTATTTAGAGAAGTATACAAATTTCTTATGACTTAACATTCTCTTTTTTACAAACTCTCTTGTGTGCTTGAAATGAAGTGTAAATTTGAAAGACCTATGGGTGGTAATTTCCACAAATTTCTCTATTATAAATTCACTTCCATATCCTGTCATTACAGCTAATACATACTACTTACTGATACCAAAACTGCTGTTTCTCAATTATTTTGTACTTAACGCAGATGATAATGTGGCGATGACAACGATTACGATGTCAGAACAATGGTTATAAAAAATCTTATAGATACCTACATACCTATAAGTTTTTCGTATACGCAAATATGATTTCAAAGTACCTATTGTTTTAGGATATCACATTATTATTGGGGAAAAAAATAAAGAAAGAAGTATGGATATCATTTTAAAAACACAAGAATTACTAAAATCATTACATATGTATGTACATACATACATACTACTTAAAAATTTCACTCACAGCATAAAATTAATAAAACAAAAACAGTAACAATACAAAACAATAACAGAAATAATAACATTGATATTTTCTCTTAATAATTGAGTTATAATAACGGTAAATACAATATGGTCGACTTTTACACACACAAACATGTTAATTTCATATTCATGGTCTTTAGCACAACACATACACAATAATAACCATTCAACTTATTTCACTCTCTCTCCCCAAAAAAAAACCCCAATTGATACACATGCATACATACATACATATATAGAAGGGCATTTTACTTGAAGGAGTAAACAAGATAGAGTTATACTCTTAAAAAAAAAAAAACAAAAGGAAAATTAACAACAACAAACTGTAATAATGTATATTTATCATCAGAGCATTTAACCATTAAGGGTGTGGTATTTGTGTGGTGGCAAGGGGGATATCTACTCCCTTTTTGTAAATAGTTACATACATACATTGTTTGTACATATGAATTTATAACGAAAATGGATGTTAAAATATTCTCAAACCAAAGCAGCCATTATTATACCTTTTTAGTTTTTAAGTTTAACTACATCTGCTTGTGTAGTAATTTTTTTATCGTTTTTATTTTTATTCTAAATTAAATTATTACACTTCCCCCAACCATTTATCTCGTTCATTGTTTCTCCTCATTTCTATTTTATTAGACGTTGGCTTTACTCAGATTAGTTGGCTTTTCTGTGGCAATTTAATGTTATCAGTTAGTGTCAGTGTCTGTACATTTTTTTCTTTTGTTATATTTTATACATACATACATACTTTTTTAGCTTTAAAGTGTTGTTTCTTTTTAATAATTTTTATGGCTGGAGCGATAATATTGTATGTACAACGTTTTAAACAAAGATTTCTAGTACCTACATTACCAAAGTATCGTTAAAAAATGTTTAATTCAGAAAATTTTGTAAAAATTGTAAAAGTTCTTAATACCTATAACAAAAATTCCAATTTTATATGAGACTTAACATTTTATGTATATAAAATTCTGGGATTCAAGTTAAAAACGAATGGCTTACAAGTTTTAAATTATTTTGTTATGAATATTTTCCATTTATTAAAATAAAATGTTAATAAAATATATTAACTACCCATGTAACTATTTGGGAAATCTAAATAAAAAAATTAAAATTTAGGAAAAAATTATTTTTTATGGTTATTTTTACATAAAATATTTTTATTTCGCCTAAGTTTTGTGGAATATCCTTTGTGTTTTGTACATAAACAATTGCGTTAGGATGTTAGTTTAAATCAAATTTTAAAAGCCCAGATATTTAGCATTAGTAAATCCTAAAATTATTTTTTTCATATCAGCAATATCGGTTTAGGAGTTAAAAAAAAGTTACGATTGTTTCTATTGCCATCTGTTAACCTTAATTTTGCTATTTCGCTGGGCTGTTTAGCAGGAATTCTAAGAAGAGATTTCGAAAAGAAATTCTCTATTAGATAAACAAAATAAAGGTTATAAAACACATTTTAATTAAATTATTAGATATGCCACTGAAAATATCATAGCGCTTACTAAAACGTTTAGCTGATGTAGGCGCAAATAGTTAAAAGTGCTGACTCTTATAGAAAGATAAAAATTACATTAAAAAGGCTAATCGTAAAATAAAAAAATCATATCACTTGCTAACAGTATTTGTAAGGGGTGGAGGTGTTATATTTTGTTTCTTTTCCTAATATTAGGGTGCCCTTAAAATTAAAAATCTTTGGATGTTTTTACCATTTTTTGCATTTCTAAATTATTTTATTTAACAACATAAACCAAAACAAGTACGTACGTACGTAGGAAGGCGTGATATATTTGGCTGTGCCGAATCTTTTATAAACTTCACTCGTTGTGTAGACAATTAATTATAAACTTATTTAAATTGAATCATATATTTTTATCGTTTTTATTTTAATTTATTTTAAACATTTAAAACAAATTTATAATTTACATTTTAATGTAAAAATCATATACCTATAAAAGTTTAAAAGAAGCGACTTCAAATGGAAGTACATATTTACAGTTTTTGATAGCAAAATAAACTATCGATAACGATAATATTTATAATTTGCGGTTTAAAAATTTAAATGGCGACAGTTAGTTTAGACGATTACTTTTTTTCAAGCTCTCTTTTAAAATTGTTTCTACTACCGAATCACCATCAAAGTAATAAATTCGCGTTTGAGCAGACGTGTGCCTGTTCAACGTGTAAAACCCCTGTTAAAGTCTAAATAACGATGGTTTCAATTCTATTATTATACCGACATACATTAAAACAATTAAAAATTGAATTATCTAAAACTTTGATTGAATAAATTAAATATACCTATTTAAAACCAAAAGTATAAAGTTTCCACAGAGTGACCTTAAAACTATATTGCAGTTATATACATACATACATATGTATGTACGTATGTATATGTCTTTGTTTTAGCTTTATTTGAGTTAAAAATATCATTTAATAAGCCTACAAAACATACCGCCTATAATTTTAACCATAAATAATATCCCTTTACTTAGAACACCTTCAAATTCTGCAGAAAAAAAACTACGAAAAACTTTGTGAAAATTGTAATAAATTTTTTTTTTTCTATTGCAAAAAAAACAACAACAACAACAACAAAGAACGCGTAATGTGTAGCAATGAAAATGACGACTATCTAAACCAATGTTATTTCATATTAAATAAAAACAAAAACAACAAAACGGTGAAAATAATATTCAAAACTGATGATGGGTCTCGTACAAAGAAGATTGTTCATAAAACCAAGGACTTTCCAATGAAATTAGCTGTTGATGGTTGTTTGCGTTTGGTTGACCGGTTGGTTTGTCCTGATTAAATGAACGAATTAAAGGAAAATGTTAAACCAGTTAAATACAAACAAAAACCGTACACACTCACACACACACGTACATATACATATAAATACAACAATTACAATAATAGTTTTCATTATGATGTTCTAAATAATCAGACAGTTAAATAGAGTTTAGTTGACACACCATTACTTATACACCCATGCACACACTTAAACATACTCTAAAATATACATACATACATACGAAGATGTGTAAATGTAAAGCCATAAATATCTAAATGAATATTATTGTTGTACTTAGCTGTTTGTTGTATGTAGGAAAAGAGTAAATATTTGAAAAACCAAATTTGTATGGATGTAACTGTGTTTATATTTAAATAGTTTTTGGTTTAAATTAACTAAACTTAAGTGGCACCCTAAAGTATTGGCCAAAAATGTAGCAGTGCAATATTTAAATTTTTAATTTTCTATGTCCTTAGAATTTTTTTCTTTTAATTTTAAGTAAATTTTTTTATTAATCAGTAATTTTTTTAAACAAAAAAAAATAATTTTTGTATTTTTTTCCATTAATCTTACAAATTGATATATTTTTCTAAAACCTTTTTAAAAATTTTGTTGTTTTTAGAATATTTTTGATCATATTCTTCGTAAAATGTTTGATAAATATTTTTGATACCCTTTACCTCAGGTGACAAGGTTTTATAGGTTTGTCATTTCATTTGTAATTTCTACAATATTCATTTGCGACCCCATAAAGTACATATATATATTCTGGATCCTTATAGAAAGGGAAGTCGATTAAGCTATGTTCGTCTGTCTGTTGAAACCAAGTTTTCGTAGCTCCCATAGGTCACCCAGGGCTATATAAGGCATCAAACTTTTAGAAACACTTTCGAAGAAATTGGTATCGAAAACTAGCAAGATCCATCAATAACCGACTGAGATATAAGCAAAAAAAGACGACTGCTTCTTTTTTTTACACCAAAAAATTATTGTTTTGCAGCTTTGAGATAATCTACATACGTGATATAGATTTATGTCAGTACCGTCACCTCGTGACATGACCTGACAGAGGCCAAATCACAAGTTAAATTTCTATGCGTTAACTATCGCCCCTGTGTGACTTGCAAGGAAGGTGCATTTTTCTACCCATTACGATTCTGGATAATAAAGAAGGCACCTTGCTCGGGCTATCTAGATACCCTTTGCTGACCTGCTGACTATACAATAGAGCCTGAGAAGATCCGGTTGACCGAAGTCTGTCACTAGCACAAGCATCAGCCAGGACCCCGATCTTCTATTGCACACCATGTACTTATTTAGAAGCACGCATAGAGGCGTATAAATCAACCGTCCTCTTATATCAGACAAATCGACAACCTCTTTATGCTAATTCAAAATTCAGGTAACAACCACAACCATCACGTGGACCCCGAAGGGACCTCAACCCATAACCAGTCCGGGACTTAGTCCCAAGGGCTTACTAGTTCCCATGGTACCAGAAAGATTCTGGTGAATCATCAATTTGGGCTCAGCCACCCGAGGCTAAGACGCGCCTTTTTTCCCCGAGAGCACTAGCATCATGAAGTGACGTAATCATCATAATGCATGTATAATTGCCCCCGGAGGGAAGATAAACTACAGATATATTTGACAAAAAATGGACCATTTGGCCCGAATGGGTATATAAGATTTGGCAATTGTTTTCTTTTCGGAAAGTTCTTTTTTGTCACATCGATTTATTAGCGATTAGTATTTTAGAAAAAATTTGTCTTTAAAACTGGTTTTCCAATAACTTTTTTAAATATTTGTAGTAAAATAAAAAAAAAAACTAATAATTAAAAGCTCCAAGGCTCAGCAGTTTCTGTCTGTTGATCTAGATTTTTTACAGATTACTTTTTTAGTTTCTGTTCACAACGAGTATTAAGCATACATATTACAACAACAAATTTATTGGTTATTATTTTGGCTATTTCAGATTGAGAACAGCCAAATGTTTAATAAATTTAAAAGTTTTCCTAAAGCTTCGATAATTTTTTCTTTCTTTTTTTTGAATTAAGAAAATTAAAAAAATTCTTATTTTTTTATTCCAAAAAAGTCGTTTAATTTTTTTATTTTGGAAAAAATTTATTTTTTAAATAAAAGTTTTCAGAAATTTCGTTTTTTTTACAACTTTTTTTAAGCACATAGTTTTTCTGAAAAATCTCATTTAAAAATAAACTTCCTGTATTAAAGAAAAAAAATTTTAGTTCTTCTTCGCTTACACTGACCACCACTGTAAACAGCCGATAGAGTAATCATGTCTAGTTGACATTCAATTTAGGGCAGGTACTTGCTTATATAAACTCCTAAATACTTTCGTTGCCATTTCCTTGTTCACACTCTTTAGCTGAGTAAGAGTTGCGATGACGCGTCGCACACAAACAAAAAAGGGTATAGGGTTCATACAGGGTACGACTTGGTAGTTAACTATAGAGTTAACTGGGACATTTACAAGTTTTCAACCAAAAATTACAAAGACAAACAAGGCTTGTGAAACACACAAAAACGGAAACGGACCGATTCAACACTGACAAACAACACACACACACGCACACATACATACACACAAACCCTCATTGCTGCATAAAAACGGATGGGTTTGCAAGTAAGAGTAAGTAAAGGGATCAAACATTTCGTTGTTGTTTGTTAATCCGTTTCTCATAAGCAGCCTTATTATTAGTTAATTTTCATTTTGTTACAATTTTGTTTTGTTGTTTCTTTTTGTTTAGGAAATCTTTGGCTCACGGTTCAACAATTGAGTAAGATTTTATTGCCGCATCTTGAACAATCGATTACAATAACAAATATTGAATAGATTACGAAGGACATTTTTGCATTTTTCGGAATTTCATTGTTAACAATTTATTTTACTTTAACTCCTCGCACTAAGTGAATAAGCGAAAAAATTGTTATAAACGACCGACCACACATTTTCGCTGTCTGTTTTGTCACTTTCAGTCATTTTTGAATCTTAACTGGCATTTGTTGTTGTTTTTGATGTTGTTGGTGTTGTTGTTGTTGTCAACCATTGTTTCATTTGCTCTAATTCTTGTGATACTTCTTTGTTTTTACTTAACGTAATCGGTTCGTTCATTCTTTTGCCTCTTTGATATACTGGCTGACTGTTAGGGATTTGTTGACTTTTATGACAGGATCTACATATATTGCTATTGTCAATGATTGGTTTGGGTTTGTCTAACAATTTTATAGTCAGCATTATTGACAATGCATTACTAAAAGAGAGAAGGTAGATACATGATTTAAAACTTAAAACTCTATGTATTTTGCAATTATTATGTTTCTTTTGCTTTGCTTTAATTTTTCGTTAATCCCCTCAGATTAACCGTCCATATTTGCATTACATGCAGATCTTTTAAAGTAAGATTACATACATTCATATGTATTTATGCATTTGTAAATATTACTTTTAAGGAATTTCACACGCACACAAACACAGCATTAATTTCGAAAAAGGCGTGATAAGTTTTAGCAAAACCTATTTGAGATTAATCATAACTTTAAGCACATGACTTGTTGTAAAACATTTTACATAAGACCTATAATAATATTTAGCAAAGATTTAACTTAAATGTTTTGCATATAATTTTTCGGTTATAATCCTCCGCCCATTGTTGAATGGATTTGGAATTTCTTTAAGGTATTAATTTCAGTAATTTACATACATAAATTAAAGTTTGGACAAATTGTTTTTATAACAAATTTAAAGAAGTACATAGTGACTTTCAGGTAGATTAATGTTTGTATACCCTGAGCCATTCCAGACTTATTTACCCCAAAATATAATAGCACCAAAGCGCGGGAAAACACCTTAATGAGATGCTCCGGGGGAAGCTGATTGGTGACAGTAGAGTTTTCATTTACTCTAGCACCATCGCAATCTAGCCGTACTTTACTCTTCTATTTAATTATTATTATTATTATTTCACGAAGGCCAAAACCACCACGACCATAGAGATCTTTTGTGCAACCTCTTGTTTTACCCACCCAGGGGGGTTACTCTGTAATTCGATTCGAAAGAAAACATTTTCGAATTTACATGTTTAAGGCATATAAATTTGAACAAATTTCTAATCGAATCGAATTACAGAGTAACCCCCCAGGTGTAGGCTCCGAATGAACCCGATTGTCCTATTAGGTAAAAGACCGTAAATCTCCTTCAGGGTCAGGAGTACTGCGCAGTACTACGCAGGGCAGCCGCGCAGTACACGTTCCGAAAACTCATCACTCGTCTTGCAGAACCTGCACTGTTTGGTCTCGGCGTTCCCTAAAGTAAATTGATGGCATCTAAGGCCACAATCTCCCGTAAACCACCCCGATGGTAACCTGAGGTCGCTCTTCTCGAGCGATAGTAACTTTTGGGATTTGTTTCGGAACAGTTCCTAAGGTCTATAGTAGTTTTCCAACGATGAGAAAATTCTGCCTCAAGCAACGAACCAATACTCCCTTTTAGGTAGCTATTTGAGATACCTAAAAAGGGTTGCGGTCCAATTAAGATACGCTGGGCTCCTCTTTAAGGCCCGAAGTGCTGCCTCGCTGTCCGACATCACGTAGATTATCGTGCCCTTTAACCTTCTCCTCAAGCACTCTTCACCACATATGAAGATATCTCCACCTAGAAGATTGTTGGGTATTTTCCCATGGGTATAGCCTTCTAGTAGTTAGGGCCGAATACACCCGCCTCCGTATCACCATTTTCCTGTTTGGAGCCATCCGTAAACCAAACCTGATCAACATCCTAGTGCCATTCGGTTTGGTTCGTCCTCTGTAATACCAGGGACGGTTGTATCCGATCAGTGACACTGACGCATGGGTCATCTTTAAGCTGATTAACTTACAATCCAATTTACGGGTTCAGCAAAAGGCGTTACGGTGCATAGTTGGAAGTTACTTTACATAATTAAATTTTTTAACTTTTTCTAGTAAAATATTCAACACCAACATAAAAAAAAACATGTTTTTATGTAAGAATAAAAATAATTACAAATAAATAAATATGTTGGCTACATTAGGCTTAAAAGGGAGCAAAGAAAAATCAAAAATCGCATCACTTGAGAACGGCTGGATTGATTTGCCTGAAGTTTTTTTTGTTTGGTTCGTAATTTTCAGGAGATGGTTTGTATGGAAAACAATAAGGGGCACACATTTTAAATACATTTTATGATATGTAAAGACCACTGTTAAATCTATCATCTCATGAATTTTGTAGAACTACATATATCTTACACCATTTGAGAGCAAAAAACTGGTCAGGGAGTGTGGTACCGCCCATACAACTCAAATACATTTTACGCTATATTTAGAAAACTGTTATATCTGTGGTCTCAAATTTTTGTACGATTAACTCTTATACCACTTTACTATTTACCAGACCAAAAATTACAAGAATCGGATCAGGAGGTGTGGTACGGCCCATATAACTCAAATACATTCTATGGCATATCTTAAAAACTGCTACCTTAAAAGCCTCAAAATATGTTGTACGATTAACTATCTTTGATATCTGTAGACTTTTTTAAGCAAAAACCGACAAAACCATATAAAGGGGCGTGTCACTTACTCTACAGCTCAAATAAATTACTTAAGAAGTATTGAGATCTGCTATATCTTTTGTATCAAACC
>NDXZ01020892.1:0-23233 GCA_003055125.1 Paykullia maculata
TTTTTTTTGTAAGTGTATAGAAATGTAAGTTAACAGTAAGATATTCAAATTTTAATCTACATATGATGAGTTATTACAAAAGATATGCGCACATGTGTTTACAAAAAAAATAAGTTAATATAAAATTTATGTTGCTTTACGTTAAAGTTTAGATAAAAAAATTATTTTTTTGATAAACTAAACTATTAAAGTTAAATTGATATTAAATTAGATTTAAATTCGAATTAAGGAAAAAAAAAAATAAAAAAATTCAATCATTCCACTATTTTAACATTTTAAAATAAAAAGTTAATTATGTTAAAAAAATAATACTTAATAAATATAAACTTGCGGTTAATAGGACATTTATACATCTGCCCACTTAAGGAATAGACTTCATATGGTAGTTGAAGGATTTGAATAAAGTTGTCTTACAGTTAATTTAAAAGATACCCATGCGTTTAGGAAGTAATTGTAGCTGTCCTTATTGATGGTATAAACGATCAAGCTACTTTATCCAGTTGTATAATATAAATTGGTTGAATTGAGAAATTTCCCCGTCTTAAATTATGTTGATGAATCCTCAATTAAAAAATTTTTGTCAATCTTGATTAATTTGTTAAAAAAAAAGGTTCTTTCCCGTATTTAAATTTTCCCGTATTTCAAAATTATTTTTTTATTTTTCCTTCTTTTCCCTTTCAAATTCAAAATCAAAAATCACACACAGTTTTCAACAAAATTTTCAAAAGCTATTTTGATACGTATTGAAATTTTGTTTCAATAAAAAATTAATAATATAGTCAAAGTGTTAATACCCCAATGATCAATTATATGAAATTAGCCTTCACAGGACATGAGACCCCTCGAGGCTCCTTCTGTTGACCTAACCCTAACCCTAACCTAACCATATGCAGAAAACTTATGAGCACAACGAAACTTAAGTAATATTTTGTTCATATTTGTCTGACTTAAACTTAGTTGATACTATTAAATCATTTTCTTATATGAAACCAACAATCGCATTAAAATTCTAAGACACGATAGGAACTTTTAAGCGGCGAAAAGATCCAATATGCTACTTAACCCATTTGCGCCGTCAAATAATAAGAAAAGGTAAAAATATATATTTTTTATATCATTTTTTTTCTAGCCTAAGTTTATTTATTTGTCTAAAGGTTGGTAAAAATTCAAAGTTGTCATGGCATCCAATTGTTGTCATAATTGGATTTGAAAACGAAAAATAAATACTTTGGTGTCATAAATTCTAAAATTAGCGGTTTTATGTTCAAATTATGTTTATTTTTTTAAAAACACTTTGCTAATATTTAATGCGGCCTTTTTTAAATTCAATTTCGACAGCAATTAGAAAACATAATAAGCATTATTAGTTTTCTTAAGAAAATTCAATGTCTTTAGTCGTCATGCAAAAATTTGTATTATTTTTGTTTTATAAAACTTTTGTAATATTTTCTGTTTGTAGAAAATTTTTGGTATTTTAATTGTTAAAACCTTAGACGAAACTAAAAGTTTTGTTAGAAAGTATTTACTGCTCCTTTTTTATAAATTGTTTACCTTAAAACGACACAACAACCTTTTCTATGCCTTAAATTAAATATGCCATTTAAACTTACTTAAGCTGACAACAGCAATTAAATTATCCTCTTGTGGTTCTACTTTTTGTTGCTATAGTAGTAACCTTAATTTATAAATATTTAGTGACACGTTTTCTAAAAAACAGCTGAACAAAAATATCTTTAAACAACATTTCAATGTCTCCTGCAATTAAATTATTTTTAAAGATAAATTTTCGTGGCCATCTTAATAAGTTAAACTGATTACGTAAATATTTGAACAACATAGTTTCTTCTTGTCAACTGTATACAAAAAGACTTGTCAACTTAAGGCAAATATATGTACAAACATATTTTGAGGCTCATACATATACAATTGAAAATATAAAAAGTTTATTACAGTAAGAAAAAAACTGCGCCACATGAATAAAGTTTTATTTATATTTTTTTTATTTCGAAAAACAACTAACAAATATATACAAATGCATGTTCACTCAAACTTAAACACACTTAAACAAAAGCGACATTTTTACATTTACCGTAATTTTATAGTGGTAAAATCGTATGAGAGAGGTTTATAAAGATAAGGGGAGAATAGCAATAAAAAGACCACATTGCCAGCATCCCACCACTACATCAGCGCACTTTAATTCTTAAGTTTATGTTACAGTAGCGGTTTTAATGTTATACATACATCTGTAAATGTGTTTGATTTGTATATATTTGTAAATGTATGAAAGTGTGTAAATGTTAGGAAAGAGTTTGAGGTAACATTTTGAGCATTTTTTATTTCATTTTTATTTTTATTTTAGAGGCATTAAAAACAATGTGACAGTCTTTGGTTGTCGATGTCGTAAGTGTTAATATTCATGGCTGGGCTTAAAATTGTGTAGGTTATGTTTCAGTTTTACATTACGTGTTTTCTTTTTTAACGATTTTTCTTCTGCAAATGTTTAAGGAATTATCTTAGGAATTTGAGGTTTTTAGATTTTATCTTTACATTACATAACAACACAAACAGAAGTGTTACGATAGATAAGTTCCGATAACAGCAAGGATGATGTGAATAAAGGATCTTAAGAAAAAATATAAAATATTTTTGTATTATAAAAACCGATGAAAAGATAAAAGGAAGTTTATATAACAAACCAGCTTGTTTACAGCTTAAAAAAAATGAAATCCAGTTTGCTTAAAATTTAACCCGAAAATCATAAAGTTGCCAGGAATCGAAAATTTTTTGTTAATATTTATTTCATAATATAAAAACTTTTTTTTTGCATTCTTCAGAAACATGCTGAAAAAGCAAAAATTCTTATGATAGTATAATTAGTACAATTTTGTACAACAAAATGTCCTTATAACTAAAATTTTTTTCGCATTTTCATATATTTTTTTTATACACCAATATCCAACAATATCTTAGGAAGGTACCTAAATTTTCAAGTCTGTAGCTAAATTATATACACATAAAATGTTGTTTAAACTCTAAAAAGGTCTGATCAGACCCATATGTATATCCGAGGGTTAAGTAAGAAAAAATTGTATCTAAAAAAAAACTGATAATGTGTACAGAACTGATACTGCCGTAATCTTTGCAGCTTATTTACATCAAAAACATGTTAACAATTTAATATTTAAACGGTGTTATTTTTTCAGCATCTAGATACTTAAAACTGATTTGGGTGGGTAGCATTAGGTACAGCTATTAAATATTTAGTAAAAAAAATACGGCTTGATGTTTTTTAATTGTCAAAAAATAATATTTTTCGAAGCTTTCAACAAACAAGATACTAATGAATGTCGAAATTATATTTTAAGGTTTAAGATGTTAACAATGATTTTCAACAATTTAAACAAGTAAAAATATAAAATATTGTCAACAGAGACAATTTAACATCATTTACCCTAACATATAAATGTTTATACAGGGTGTCTGGCGGCAGATTTACACTTTCAAACTTAAATGAAGAACGTAGTAAATAATACAAAGTTTTATAAAGAGCACATTGAACGATAAAATGAAAATGCGGATTTTGTTTTTTAAAAAGTATGTTATCCAGATGTCTTCTGTCGAGTTCAACACACTGTTTGCCTGACCTTAAGAATTTTCGAAAAAACGAATGGTCCAATTATCTCATGCGTGGATAAGGCACACCAAACAATTACCCTGGGGCAATGCAATAGTTTTTGATGTTTCAATCGAGGGTTGCGGGTTTTTGGAGACCAGTAACGTCAGTTTTGCTTATTGACATGGCCGTTTAAGTGAAAATGAGCCTCGTCGCTCCAAAAAATGGGATTTACAGTGCGAAAACGCTCAAACATCGTTTCACAAAACGCGAACGCACGATGCTCACTCGACCACTGCGACATCATGACTGATAATCCGCACATTCGATAATTCCAACGGCGCCGTTTATTACTGTTTGAAATAATCGTATTTAAAAATATAAATTTGCCACCAGACACCCTGTAGATATCTGTAGGTCTTATTAAGGGTTACGACTAATTACAGATTGATCAGTTTAAAACTTTAAAGGAACATTTGCAAACTTTGAATACATTTTTTACAGGGACATGGTTGGACAGATGGTCAAAAAACAGTCGTCGGTTAGAGATCACTTATTTTACTTCTAAGGCGATCAATTTCAATCTAATAACACATAGTACCCTTTCCGCCAATGGTAATTGACTCCTAGCTACTAGTGTCGCATTATGCTCTTATGCTAATCGAATTAAACAAATAGTGAACAAAATATTTGATATTGTTATTTTTGTAGTTACATTTCTTAATGGCAATATTTCTTTTACAATCGACTCTTAAACGATATGTCTTGGCCGCAGTTATAGCGTCTACTCAAAAATATAGTGCTATTGGAAGAGATATTTATTTTTTAATTTGTTTAAATTCGTTTGGTTTTTGTAAAAAAGCAAAAACTGTTACGATATTTAGTTAATCACTAATTTATTACTGAAAACAAATAATAAACACTGTCAACCCAATAGCGATAGTCAAAACGTCTAAGGTAACAAATTCGCACTTCAACTTTATATTGATATTTTTTGTTGTTGAATTTATTCTTTAAAATCGTTTTATGATTATGGATTTAATGAAAATGGATATAAATTTTTTAAATTTTTACTTTTTTTTTAAAAGATTTGAATACAATAATAAGAATAAAGACTAGATTGAAAAAGTAGTCTTTAAATTATTCAAGTAAAATTAAGGTGTTTTTTTATATTTTCCAATAAGAAATTGAAAACAATTTAACTTTTTCACAAAAACTGATATGCTTGAATGATTAACATATCGTTGGTCTCACATAATTATAATTTTACAGGAGAAGGTAAAAACATAATAGAAATTGTATATATCAACACGTTACTATTGTATACAATTGCTTGTAAAACCTTTATTTTTGAAAACATTGCGCTAATTTTTTGTGACGGTGTATTTGTGGATAATGTATTGATATCACTTAAAAAAGTTATTTTGAAAAAAACGGCGAGCTTGGGCCTTTCTACCTGAGACCAACGATAAATCAAACTTTAAGAGCCTGCCATTTAAGCTATAAATATATAAATCTTAACAGTAGTTTAGAAGTTTTGTATACTAACATACATACGTAAATATTTTCATACTTTTAAATATACACTAAAGAGTCTTTCAAATTTGCTTTTCAATAGCGCCCACTCGTGTTATGTGTTTACACACGTACAAAAGTTTCCATATAAACAAGACCTGCACTAATAAAATTTTAAAGAGATTGGCTCAGATTATGTACACAACTTTAATTCTACCAAACTAATTTATTCAGTCGGCACTAAAAATGTAAAATGCTTCCCATCACAGAGCAATCACAGACATAGGGGCTTATATAATTGATTTCATTAATAAGCGACTTAAATGAATTTTATTATTTTTGGGGAAATATTTTGGCTGTGAAAATGCTTCTCACGCGATCCTAGATAGATTTACCCTGAAATTCAGAAAAATCAAGACTATTTTTGAGGGCATTTTGTAAAGAGTTTTTATTTTGACATATGCTATGACAGCACCTAAAGGAGTAAACGTTTAAAAACAACGAAAAATTAAGACCCCTAAAGTAAACATTATTTTTTATGATATTTTGATTTTATGTCATATTTTAATAAGTAAAAGGTCGTATGAACGTGGACAGCCAGTTAATATAAAATAATAACGTCTTCTTCATCATTATCTCACGTGCTGTCAAATAAAAAAATTCATAAAGAATTTTTTTGCTCAACATAAGTAGTTTATTACACACACATAATATATACATATAAATGTATTCACATAACCAAGATTTTTTTGTGCAAATATTTTTCTCAAAATATTTATATTCCTTTATTCCAATAACCAGCGGTGTAAGTGTATTTACAGACAAAAATAAATCACAGGCGAAAATGTACTTACTTTTATTTTACTTTGAAACCCCAAAAGATGCACAGACGACTAAATCAGAAACTGAAATAGTTAGGCGTCTTTGTATTTCCGTTTTTTTTTTCTTCTGTAACGTGAATAAGTTTTCAAATGAAGAAAGCAAATCACAGTTGGGGTGTTGTCCTTGAGTAATCCACAATTATTTGATGTTGTCGTTTCGTTTCACTTTTTTGCTTGTTTTGTATTTAAGGCTTTACTTTTAGTACTTTTACGGTGTTTTTTAATCCTAAACTTAGGATTAAAATAACTCAAAACAAAAGATTTTCTTTGTTTTGTTCTGTTTTAAAACGCTTGACGGTAAAGTAAATTAATCCAATAGTTGAAAAAATGTTCACAACATTTCTTTTAGTGAAAACATTTTCTTAAATTCTTAAACTGGTTTTGTTTCTTTTTAATATTTCTGTTTTAAACCGTTGCCGACTTTAAGAACATGACATCATCTTATGTGAAGAAGGTTTACTTTTTGTCAACGCAAACACAAGAGCACTCACAAAATAACCTTGACTTCAATATCCACTACGATTGTTTTATATTTTGTATAAACTTTTAAATTTAATTCTACAATTTTTTTCTTAAATTTTTCTTTTCTGTTTTAAATTGCCGTAAAATTTAAATCTTATTATTTTACTTTTACTTCAGTGTGTTTTTAATTTATTGCTTTTTCCTTTTTACACTTTAAACATTTGAACTTCTTTCTTATTTGTTGTAGTTGTTGTAAAATACCGTTAAATAACCGTAAACTTCCGTTTCTTAGTACCGTTATGTTTACAAGTTTATCTGCAACTGAATTTATAAACATGATTTTTTCACTTACTGAGCATCCTTTTCATAAGGATGCTGTAGGAAATAAAAAAAGCTTCTCTGTTGTTCTCATAAACTCACACTTTTCCCTCTTTGCTCTCTTTATCTCTTCTGTACCAAATACTGGGAAATTTCTTAGCTGTGTGAGTATAATAGTGTGTTTGGGTTTATGTGGACTTATTTTTACTTATATTGTTGTTGTTGCTATGTTGTTTTCATAATCTTGACAACGTGGTCGTTTCGTTGTTTTTGTTTTTATCGTTAACAGACTATGGGAAAACAACTGCACTTTTTTCTGGTTTATTTGTAATCACTGTCAATGTGTGCGTTTATTTTATATGTATATAATCCGTTTTTGTGTGTAGTTTTTTGCAGGGCGAATGGGACTGTGTGTTTATTGTATTGTGGCATGTTTTGTGTATCAGCTGTTTTAATATTATTAAGCTTTGTTTTTTCATTTATTTACAGTATCGTGTAAATAACAAGCATGAAACGATTGTAGTTTTATTTTTGTAAAATATAATTTTTAAACTGCTTTTAATTATTTTAGGATTTTAAAAATTATCTCACTTAAAGTGTTTACAGCTGTCGACAGTTTTCTTTTAATATTCTTTTCAAAGTAATCCTTGGGCACCTTAAATAACGTTTTCAAATTTACACTTATTTACATTCCAAAGACGCGCAGCTTGTATAAAGAAATGCCTTTGAGATACATACATGATGGTGGTGTCAAGGAATTTTAATCTTTCGATATTACAAAAGCGTAACTTCAACAATAAGATATCGTGAAGCTTGTAAATAAATTATTTTCGGAAGAAATAAAAAAAAACGTAAGTTAAGCAGATTTTTAAGTGGGCCACCATAAAGTTAGTTAAAGAAAATAAAAAACATGGCCATACCTTTTAAACCCTACACATATCTAAAAATATTAGTATATAAAACGTTTAACTTCTTTGGCAACCGTAAATTAATCCTGGAAGAAGGTACGAGTTTGCAAGTAGTTTCCTTATCTAAAAAGGAGTATAAAATTGTGACGAACTACGAGTGTGCTAACATGATTTGCCCAAGTAAGTGTATTATTAAAAATCACATTATTTTAAATATATGCATTTATTTCCGAATTATAAAAAGTTGTATTAATGTATTCGGTATGTATTTTTCGATCAATAATCCATATTAGTTTTAACAAGAAAATGTATGAGGAATGTGAATTAATTATCTTTTGTTTCTGTTTATATGTCTTGCACTTACAAGATAAATTAAAAATAAACTTAATAAAATACATAAAATTTCAGTATTTTATTAAATTAAGTAAGCCGTGAAGATAAAAGTCAACAAACATCACTGCTTTTAACTTGCACGGTACTTTATACAGAAATATTTTTGTATATGGTATGAAAGTGCATTTTCTAGAAACACCTATAAGTAATCCCTTTAATGTGATGTCAAACTAAGTCAAAAATGTTAAAAAAGTTTTAGGTGCAAACTTATTTTTGTTTAGTAGTTTGATTTATTAACACTTAAAAACATTTCTTTTTTTATTTTCAATTTCTTAGATGTCGTATAGCATTAATCCTTAATAATATATTTGTTTTTATTTTTTTTTTATATTTCTAGTGGTACAAAAACAAAAGAAAGTTTTTAATGTGTTTTAAAAGTTTATTCTTAAGTGTCAACACTAATTCGAATTATAAAAAAAGAGAAAACTTTTGTTGACTAATTGATGATGCTTTATGAAATGTAATTGATAAATAATGGAATAAAATTTTTTTTTTAAGTTTCCCTTAACAAATGTTTTAGAAGATAATAAAGTTATAACAAATACTTCTAATTCGGCAAGTTTGTTCTATCTTTTGTTTTGCGTAGCAGTTTAATTTTAAATAAGCTATTCTATATCAACTTCATTTAAAATCAAACTATTACACATTTTGAAAAATGTCTGACCAATTAAGTACTATTTCTCTTAAAGATACAGCCAACCGCAAAAAATGTTAATCATACAAGTAAAAACAAACATAAAAGACACGCACAGAGTAAAGGTGGTGGACGATCTCCTGCTACATATAAAGTTTAATTAAGTATAAGCTCAAATAAAACATGTTTTAATTCTTTATTTCAAAAGATTTGAAAGTGTAATCAAAAACCAACATTCAATTTTTATATAAAATAAGTTAAATTTTATAGATGACTAGCCACTTTCTTAAATTAGACATTTTACATTTTACTTTAAGATCCATCTTTACTATATTACATAATTGCACATTTTAAAAAGCCTTCTAATGCTAAAATGCAAGTAATTTCATGTGTTTAATTCAAAAGCATTGGTGCGAACAATGGTTATTAACAACTAAAGCATGTTAAAGTAAAAGTAGTTTCCTTTTTATTTCTTATATTTCCCTTATTTATAAATTCTACGATTTAAGATTATTTTATATTTTACCCATTATAAAGTGAAATTCTTCTTTATTTTTCTCAAAAGTCTTTTTTTTCTTATTGTTTTTTTTAACATTTTGTGTGTTTTCGAAATATTTAGCTCAAAGCAAACCATTGTCTTGTCTTACAACTGTAAAAAAACAAAACAAAAAAGAAGCCAACAAACAAAAAAGAGATGCTTAACAACGACAATTTTACAAAGATTGTGGTTTTTATTCTTATTTCACTCGTTTTATCTGTTTTTGTTCTCTTTAATGAAAAAAAAAAAAATGAAATAAATTAAAGAAAAAAACTGCATGTTTTGTCCATTGATTGTGCATTTTGGTACACAAGTAGGTAAACAAAAGCAAATAATGTGACTAAAAAGAAAATGAAAGCAAAAAAAAACTGAACAGGCTAAAGAAAAATTGCAACCAGCATAATGCTGTTTTAAGTTGGTAGATTTACAGAAAATAAAAAAAGTGTATATTATGAAACGTGTTTGTATTTGTTAAAAAAAAATTGGTAAGTAAAATTCCATAACGGATATATAAGAAATTTAGAATTGTAATTTAAAAAATTGTGTTAAATTCTTTTTAGTTCTTTAGAATAAAAGAAAAAGGCGTATGTGGAATATTTGTTAATGGTAAGTAATAAATATTTTGTATACGTACTGTTTGGATCATATTGTAAAAATAGTGCTAAAGGTGCCTTCAGACAATTATACAAGTCTTAAGATTTCCATTGGATTTTGTAAGAGCAGAATCACAATTTTGTTTTTGTTCGCTGTAAAAAAAATTGGAAAGTAACAGCGTTTAGAAAAACGCTAAAAACGACTGTCAAACTTCTATACGTATTTTTTTCATTTCATTACATATTGTCTTCACATAATTTAACTTTCTCATTTTATTTGAGTTTTTGACATGTCGTATTACTCAGTATTATAATGCGAAGCGGCCTAAAAAGATATGATTTAAGAGTTTTTGATAATACAAACATACGATATACGGCGTTATAATGGTTTGCCTCGTAACAGTAATGTGTTATCGTTCAACAACTGAACTTGTGGTCATACACAATTTGGAAACAAACTTTGGTTAATGGATTTGTCAATAAACGGAATAGCCACGTTAGGAGCATAATGGCATTGTCGATAAACCATTAGATCGGAAAAAAATACCTATTTGGAGTTGTTTAAAGTTAAGCAGAATTACTGATTCATATAGGGATGGTAGACACACTGAAGTCAACAGTAATGTACACAAACATGAATGCTTACTTTGACGTGCCTCAGTTAGAAGCCATTAAAATTGCAGCCTTGTAGTTTTAACAGTACTACGCTAAGTGTTACATAGCTGGCGATATAATTTGTTTTTTTTAATAAAAGAATCATTCTAAGAACGATTTATGCGATAAGTCAGAAACAGTTCAGCATTTGCAATTCAACACTAAAAGCGTCATTGCTTAAATACAGCTGGATTTATTCAAAAATGACTGCGTTAAAATAAGTCGTTTATATTTATGCCACAAAGTTTACCTGCAAAAAGTAAATGTTTGACTTCTACTTATTTAAATTCAAACACTTTTAAGGAACATGAGTTTGTCTTAAAGATCAATTAAATGAAAAAAAATTTATTAACAATTTTCGATACTCCCTTTGAGGTTGAAGTAAACCATTTTGAAATCAAATACGTTATAAAATTCGACGTCTGAGAACTTACAATTATTTATTATTTACTTTTTAAACTTTGTTTCTAACTGAATGACTAAATCTTAAATGGTTTAAATTGTTTCCAAGCTTCTAAATTCAGAGAAAAAATGTTAAACTTTTAAATTATTTTTAATGGCGTGAAAAACAGTTAATGACAATTGTTCATGTTCCCACTGAAATTGAAACAACTGGCATAAAAAATGTTTTCAATTTTTTTGTTTTCCCAATTTAATATATAAAAAAAAAAACCTTAAAATTGTTGTTAAATTTAGAGTGGAATAACACATTTTAAAAAGCATTTATTGTATTTACATTTAACCATTGGCATAATAACATATTGCTTTAACGCTTTGGTAAATGATGCGAAAAAATTGTGTTTTATGATTGAATCAGTAAATAAAACAACTTGGTAAAATACATTGCTAAAGAAGCCCTCTGTAAAATCTGCTATTAACAGGAGCATTTTTCATGTTTAAAACTGGTAGAAGTTATGATTACAAAAAGCAAATTGTTAAGAATTTAATAAAAATTTTATAGAGAGTTAAATGAACATGTAAAATATTTTAGTAAATTTTGTTGACAATTTAAATTTTAGCAAATTTTTTTTTAAAAAAAATATTTCAAATATTGAATACAATAATTTTCGTTTAATCAAAAATTTTTTGTTTCAATTTCCTTAGAAAAAAATATATAAAATTGATAATTAGAAAGGTTAAGCAATCAACAGAAAATTTTTAGTGTAAATTTTATGAAATAATATTATTAAATTTTTATTGAGCTTTTTATAAAGGAAAATAATTTTTATTTTGTTTAATTTTAATTTTGGCTCCAATTTATTCCGATTCCTTACCTCTAAAGGAACTTAAATAGGATAGTTAAAATAAAAGAATTCTCTCAAATGTCATAACGCGGTAAAATGTATTTTCAATACCAGCAGAGTGATAACTATGAGCACTTATTGATCCATATTTTAGAACTGCATATCATTCAATTAGCATACAAGTTATGAGAAAAAAGAATTTGGTGAAAATGTGTAAAAAAATTATTGGCTGCAATTAATATTTTTTTATAAAATTTTTATAACGAAAAAAAATTTTGGAAATTTACAAATTAAAAAGCAATGATTTATAAAAAAAATTATTAAAACATAAAAAAAACAAAAAACATCAAATTTGTTAAAGCATGAATATATTTACAGTGTTAAGTTAATTTTAAATTGTGTATAAGTAAAGCAATTCTTTTTTTTTAATTTAAATTGGCGCTTATGCAGAACAATTACAAAGAAGGTGATGCACCATCTCTTCTTCTTTATAATATGGAACAGTCGTTGCAGGAAAGAATGTGAGGGACTTTTGCCCAATAATGCAGTTCCGACTGCAATTTTCTACCAGAAGTGCTATCTCCCGTTTTCTAAACTGATTGTATATTATATGCATTTATAAGCTTCAAATATACTTAAATAATTTTGAAGTGCCAGTGTTTTCTTATTTTTACGCCATTCTTTAGGCCTTAGTATAATCAAGGTTATAAACGTACCCCTGATAAAAATGAAATTTATTAAACCTTTAATAAAAAACAAAAATTCCTAAAAATCTTCATAAAAAAAGGTTTATTAGAAAAAATTATTTTTTATGGTAAACTTTAAAAAATCGTTTATTTTTTCAAATAGAATTATGTTAGAATTTTGCAAGACGAAGAAAATTTTTCGGATAATTTTTTATATGTCAAACCACTTTTGCTTTACTTAAATATTTTCTTGCAGCAAAAATTGTGTAAAACATCTTGAAGGAAAAATTATTGTAGAAAATTCCAATTTAAATAAAAATTAAGAAAAAATGTGTTACAAATTAGAAAATTATTTTAAAGATGTTTTTTACGTTCATATTTTGTATCAACAGTTTTTTTTTAATTCTTTAAAAAACATAAATATTTGTTAATAAATAAATTTTCCTTTTTTTGCCGGAAATTCTAGATTTCAGCCAATTGAGTAAAATCTTTTATCACCAGTATCTGAGATATTATTTTTATATTTTTATTACTAAAAATATATTTCGCTAACCATTTGATATAACAAACCTATAAACAATTTTTTATTCTTGTGCATATAAATTTTATATATTCAATATAATTTACATTTTATAATCCTGTCAATATGCCAGAATGTTCTATTTTTTCAATAGTTTATTGCCGCCTGCCAATGTAACGTTTAAGTGAGCGCCGAAAAAAATATTTAATTTACAAACTGCCAAAGCAGCGGGGGTGAATTTATGCAAAGGGAAATAAATGTGAAACAGAAAACAGAAAAAGAAACAAATGTTAAACAACACAAAAAAAAAAGTTTAAACAAATAAATTTGAATTACCTAAGTGCCAATAAATTCTACTGCAGGACATTTGGAACAGCAGTCATGTTTAGAAAAAAAAGCATATAGAATAGAATAGAAAAGAACAAACAGAACATCAATAGAAGCCAAAAAGAAATAATAAATAAAAAATAATTTTTTTCAAATGAAACTTTACTTCGTAAGACAAACGTAAGTGGGGGAGCGGTTTTGGCAAACGATACAATCAATAGAGTCAACTTTAAATGGAGAACCGTGAAGTTGTTTGTTTGTTTATATTTCGAACTTAATTTAGAGGAAGGTATAATAAGTACGTTGTTAGGTTTGTTACTTAAAGTCAATAAGTAACTTTATTATCAGCCACTTAATTCTATCACTTTAAGGATATTTTTTTACTTCTTTTAGATTTAATATTTTTTTCTAACGTTTTAATTTACATAAATTAATTATGCATAAAATAAAACTTAAGGTCCTTTATACCACTGGTAAGGAAAATATGTTTGCTTTAAAAATATGCACACAATTGTAGAATTTATTAAAAAATGTATAAATTTTGTGAGAAATAACAGCAGCAAAGATATGGTGGTTACAGGTATTGAAAACTCGATAAGGTAAAGTGTAAAAGTTTTTAATTTAAATCCAGCTTTTTTGTTATAATTCAACACATTTCACTTCTTTATACTTGATATTATTATCTTTGCCATAATATTTTTTGGATTGTGCCGCTGTGATATTAATCGTGTTTGTAAATTTTTTATTCAAAATTTTATGGCGTATTTTGGTTCGTTGCTTAACAGGTTAATTTTCAAGAATTTTTTGAAATACAATTAAGAAAAAAGTCGCTTTGATTGGATGCAGCTGCTTCCATGATGGGTTTGCGAGAACTAGTTAAAGTCACTCGGCAAAGTGGTATCCCCTTTTTAAGGATTTCGGATGAAATGTTGGGGTATATATTAATTATATTTCGGTAGAACATTTATTTCATTTAATATTCATTAGTTGTTTTACAGCATTTAGCGTGGATTAACTAATCAGTCAGTGTTCTTGCAACTGGCTTTAATCTTTTGCAAATTGCACCTAAAAAAACAAGTTTTTTCTATAATTTTTGAAAATTCTAAGATTAACTTTTTTATAACAGATCAAATTACACTTGGACGCAAATATTTGGTCATATTTGCCTCTAGTCGTATTTAACATAAAAGAAGGTACGTTAACCCTACCTCTCCTGGCTTAAGGCTCTTTAGTAAGGTTCTTACAATAATGGTTTTGCTGTTTTTCAATCGGCGAATCGTGGTTAGAACTAATTGCTTAAATATTATCATCATCATAATCGAATTTTGTATTATTTCCTTCAATTTTAATGGCATTATTATTGTGACTACCCCAGGGTAGAGTAAAGAAATGCTTTGACTTTACCTGAAATTTACTCTTTAAATTGGCAACCAGTTTTTTTGACTTTATTGCTGATAGTATATTAAAAGGAGTTGCAGCAAACAAAAAGAAAATAGAATGTTTACAAAACGAAAATCAGCGGTTGCGGGAAGAAGTTACTTCTTTAAAATCATCGATTAAATATTTGAATGATGGTCGAGTAAAAAATGATTGTATTATAAATGGAGTTGTGGTTACTAATGAAAATAAAGATGCAAAAGCTATCGGTGTTGTTGTCGGTATTGCTAAAAAAATTGGTGTTGATATTGTGCCTGATCAGATAGATGCTGTTTTTTTTTTGAAGAATAATAAAACAAATAACAAACAAAGTTTAATGAAAAGAAATTGATAGTTGTTTTATTTTCTAAAAAAATCTCCAAAGATAAATTTATGGCAGAAAAAAGAAAACTTATACAAAATGAATTGCTGCAATCAGTTTTTATTAATGATTTTTTATCAAAGGAGTGCATGGAGCTTTCAACCATGCTAAGTCAGTAAGAGCCATTGGATACAAATTTGTTTTTGTGAGAGGCGGTGAAGTTTTTATAAGAAAAGATGAAAAATCTCAGGCAATTTTTGTAAAGTCAATGGATGAAGTTGACGAAATTCTTTTGAAGTCTTCACAAGGTGGTGCATCAACATCCGGAAAACGTCAATCTGCAATCGTTAATAATGAAGGTTCCGATATATCAGAAGGTGAATAGAACAACATTTGTTGCCGCTAAATACAGTTCTTTTCTTTGTTGATATATTTATTTTTTAAGTTTAATGGATAATTCAAATTGTTTGTTTAATTTTAGTATGAACAACCAATTTTATAATTTTATTTCTGTAAATGTAAGAAGTGTTTCATCACTAACAAAGATTAATAAATTCAAGTTGCTTTTAAGTAAATTGTATAAAATTCCAAATATAATTTGTATCCAGGAAACCTGGTTTAATATTAATTTCGTTAATTTGTACTCGATTCTAGGCTATCGCGCATCACATTGTTGTCGTCATGATAGTTATGGTGGAACCTCGATATATGTTGCTAACAGTATTAGATATAGGGTTGTTAGAAGTCAAAGTAATGGTTTTTTAGATTTTCTTATGATTGAGCTGCCTGATGTAAATATTAACAATAAGTCTTTGCGCGTAATTTCGCTTTATAGATCTTAAAAGTGTGCTTTTAAAATTTTATGGAATGTTGACAAATATTCTTCAGGAGAACGCAAGTAATCCATGTTTATTTATGGGTGATTTTAACGTGGACATGCTATTAAATAACAACAACAGTAGAGACTTAGTAAATTTGTTTCTTGAATATGATACCATATCAGGTCATACCATGATTACAAGGCTAATAAGTAAAACTTCTATTGATTGTTTATTTTCGAATATAATTGGTACTTTTTCTGTATTTGCAATAGAAAACAAGTTTACTGATCATAATATAATAAGTTGTAATCTAGAGAGGGTTGAATATAGTAATAGGACAACTTCGAAAACGTGGTACAAGTTTGACTACGGAAGATTTGGAATGTTACTCGACAGAAATTTGAATCTAGATAGGTCTTTTAACACTCCTTCACAACACTGCAAAAAATTAATAGACGTACTCTAGTCAGCAGCTTCACAGTGTACAACGAGAACGGATACTACGATAAATATTCGGTCTAAATTGACACCATGGATAACTTCTTATCTTTTGTCTTTATTAAAGCTAAAGGAGAAGTTACTAAAAATCCGAAGGAAAAGGAGGAATGATAAGACTCTAGCGGGACGGCTAGAGAGAATTAGTAAAATAAAAAAAATTAGTAACAGAAATCTTATGAATAATTATTACATTCAAAATTTTAAACAACGTTGTGGTGATGTCAAAAAAACATGGAGATTTCTGAACAATAAATTAGGAAGAAGTACTCAGGAGATACGGGATGTATTTTCACAGGATGGTCACCTGTTAACAACCGGTATTAATAAGGCTGAGGCTTTTAACCAATAATTTTTTGACTCTATTGAGGAGTTACGCAACAACATACCTTATTGCACAAGTGATAATATTGACAATCTTAGGACACTAAGACCTTTGGCGACCAGGTTTAATTTTGTACAGTTTGACAGGGGAGGTGTGGAAAAGGTTTTGAGTAAAATAGGAACAAACAAGAGTGCAGGCTATGATAAAATTTCTCCAAAGATGCCTTAATGCAGGCAAGAGTTGGTTTCAGAAATGATATCGATCTTGTTTGCTAGTATGGTTGATCACGGTGAATATCCTAATGAGCTAAATGTCCACAAGGTTATTCCTATACCCAAATATAATGATTCGAACAATGCAACTATGTTTCGTCCAGATTCAGTGTTACCTTGTATCGATAAAGTCATTGAGAAAATTATGTTCGATCAATTATCTGGCTATTTAATGGAACACAGAATCCTTTTTGAACGTCAATTTGGTTTTTGTAAAGGATCTGGGACGGAAGAAGCTGTTGTCAATGTAATTGATTATATTTGTCAAGGTTTTGATACTGGTTTCAATGGTGTTGCTGGGGTATTTTTTGATCTCTTTAAAGCTTTCGATTTAGTGGATCACGATATTTTAGTTAAGAAACTAGAGGTCATTGGAGTATCTAACACCTCCTTGAACTTATTAAAAAATTACCTGACGAATAGGACAAAGTTTGTACAGATTGGTGAAGCTAAGAGTACGTTGGTACCTGTAAAATGTGGTGTACCTCAAGGAAATGTTCTTGGTCCTCTCTTATTCAAAATTTTTATAGACGAAATAAAGAATATACAATTTTATGGTAGACTCTTTATTTTTGCTGATGACATCTGTCTATTGTATTATTATAAACATAAACTTGTTTTACAAACGCAGATTGAATATGATTCTGCGATTTTAGGTGAATATATCAGATTAAATAAACTTGTTTTGAACTCGGAGAAAACCAAACTGATAAGATTCAGACCATATAAATTGAGTAGTGACCATGCTATGACAGTTCAAATTATTGGAGTTTTGATTAAAGAATCAGAATCCATCAGGTATTTGGGAATGAACTTTAGCGGTAATTTACACTGGGATACCCATATTGATTCTGTTAAGAGCAAAATATCTTCCGCCATTGGAATCCTATATAAATTTAAAGCGAAATTTGATATTAAGACAAAAAGGTTAGTTTACCAGAGCTTGGTTCACAGCCATCTGTCTTATCTTCCTATTATATATGGATGCAAAAATAATAATTCATTAAAATCACTTCAATCTGCACAAAACAAGGCATTGAAAATAGTATATAACTTACCGATGCAATTCCATACTTAAGTTCTTTTTAAGCATCATGCAAAAAATATTCTCCCTGTGTTTGGTCTGTACAAGATGCAGCTCACTAAATTTGTGTTTAAATCCATAAGTGGTTGCGGAGATTTTTTAATGAAATTTTATCAAAATATTTAGACCAATAATCGAATTACAAGACAGAGTGAAACCTTATTGGTTATACGTTGTCGTATAACCTTTATAGTTTTGTATTTCGTGTTCGGATAAAATCTGGCCACTAAGTTATTTGGAGCGTGGTCAAAACTTATTTTTTGTTATTTTTTAAGGTTACATTCTAAGTTACGTACCTCATACAGCTGTCGCCAATAAACCCTTTGCGAACTTATGTGATCGATGATTTAATTTTATACACTTTAGTAAATTTTAATTTCGAAAAAAATTGTTGGTTGAAAAAGAAAGCAAAAAATCTTGTTTTTAAATATTTCGTTACATTTTTCTTTTTTAAAATTTCAGACTTTAAAAAAATAAACTTATTTCAGGTTTTATCAATTTCACTATAACATAATTGTTGGGCAAGGTCGTACAGTATTTACCTTTAAGTGTTACGTACTGATGCTGAAGCTTAAATTTCGTAAGGGAAATTTCCAAGTTCCAAAACTGTTTCATTCTGTTTCATTTCGACTATTCATTTATAACAAGCAAAATTTATTAGATAGATTAACGACACTAAATAAGAATTTTTTTCCTTTCCGTGCCATGTAGATTATTTTAGAAAATTCCACAGAAAAACTTTCAGTCAATAGAATTAAAATTTTCCCAGATAAACGCCAAAATATTTGTGAAAACGCGAATCAAATGTGAATTGGGTAACCACAGGAGGTTAGCCTACGGTCCCTAGTTTGGTGGTAGGGTTGCTACCTTAAGTTGTCCATATTGGCTGATCCGTTGGTATTCAAACATGTCACGGATTTTTGACATTTTTTTTGGCATTTCCTCTAGACGCAAAGATATTATTCCGCTGAGCGATCAGATATACAACTGCTTCTACTTAGTAAGATAAAACGCACCTACCCCCCGAGACGTGATGTATTAACATGAACCAGTCGGACTAGAAGTCAGAACTAGGGTTAACATTTAACAGAGGATCGAAACCCACCTTTGCCTCTAACACTCGCCAATTTGTCCGGGCTTGTGACCGGCTGAGGGAAGACCTGACAAGATTACTCTTACAAGTCAATACCTCAGGCTGGCTTAACGACAAAATATGTTTGCATTTTATACAGAAAACGACGGCCCGTAAATTGATTTATGCGACATGATTCATAATTCTCCAAATAAATCGTAAAATGTAGTTTCTTTGTATGAGGTGGTACAATGCCATTCATCTGATACTACTCGCTTTTGTCTCAAATAATACAACTTTAATGGGTACGACTTGTACGTTTAAATGTATATTTCCATACATGTATGATTAAATATAATTTATAAAATCTATCCCCTTGTATGTAAGCTACACGGCCCTTGTTTTAGTTGTTTACCTAAAACTGACAGTATTTATAAAAGTTTTACACACAAAGTTTTGAGACTCATAGTTCCCTAGACATATTAGAATATGTAAACCAATTTATATACAAAAAAGGTAGTGGTGCCACTATTAATGGACTAATGTTACTAATTTGTTGTATTGATTATTTTACAAATTTTTCAGACATTATAATACGAAATCCCAGATATGTCTGTTCAATGTCTATAGGAATAAGACATCTTTATTCAGCCAGCACATAAACGGACAAAGATAGAGAGATCACTTAGTCGACTTTCCTATCTACAATGATTAAAAAATATAAACTTAATCGACTTTTAAATAAATATTCCAGAGACTACAAACAGAATGACAAACCTATATATACCGATGCCACCCATAGTGAAGGATTTAGAAACCACGGCTGTGATACCAGCGACTGTTGTTAATATTCATGTACAATTCCTTTTTTATAAATTTGCTTTTTTCTCTGTCTTTTTTGTAAACAATATCTGTTTTTGTACTGTTATATAGTAGTGTTTGACATTTTGACTGTTGTCAAAAGTCATTGAGACGTATACAAGAGAAATATTTATTGCTGCGGGCAATAAATGCCATAAACTTTACAAAATTATATAAATCCTTCACAAAAACAAAACTATCTTCTTTAATATAGTTATACATACATATATTCACACCTAAATAAAGTCAGACATACACATGTATGGTAATGATACGTACATACTAACATCCTTATTGACAGGCAGGATATTTAAAATATTCGTGCTAGTTTCTTTTTCTTTTTTTTTGTAGTGGCAGTACAAAAAATAAGGTTGTAAAACTATAAGACATAAAGATATTTTGGAAATTTGTTAACATTATTTATCTGCCCTTTCCCTTAGTAAGTGTCAGTCATTGGTGACTGTGTTTGACTTTGCACCTGCCACAACATTTAATAAAAAAAAAAACAAAACAAAATTGGCAATATAAGCAACACTTTAAAAATTGGAAAATTACCACCAACCAATGCTGCTGGCAACATTTTGGTTTTCTAATAGCTTCTACTTCCTCCTACTTTTTATTAGGGACAATTTATTTTATGGATATCATAAGGTTGGCTTTATGTTTTCTTTATTGGCTTGCTAAATGATAGCGCGACTGCATTGGCAGCCAGCGTTATGAGCAATTCTTGCTTAGACGTTTATTTGTAAAAATGGAAACAGGAAACTCTTACTTCCTGTCTAAGGAAATCTATAGAATTTAAATTATGCCTAAAACTAATGATAGCGCTCTATGATATGCTGATGAAACCATTTCTGTGGGTATCCATTTGTCATCCTTCAATTTGTTGCAGGCTTCATAAGGCAAACGAAATATGGAAATTAAATAAAGTTCCATGTTGGAGCTTCCTGTTGTAAGCAGCGCTGTATTTTAACGGTTTCTTTTTCTTCTTTTTACCAAATACAACCACTTCCGTTAAGATTATTCTTTTCCAATGGGCCTTTATTTAAAATTATTTTTATCTAAGCGTAGACAACATTTGTGTTAATTGTGCCACAAAATTTGTTATTGTTAGCTAAAATGAGGCAATCATTTTTAAGATTAAATCAAGAGGTTTAAAGAAAAACAAACTCATTGCTAAAATGGATTTTAAAAGAAAAACAATTTTTTTTATATTTAATTGATCTTTTTTTCGATAAGGGGAAAATCCATATAAGATTCTTCGATACCGCCACACCTACAAAAATCATATTTTGATATATGATCCTTACTTCTTTGAAAATGAATGAAAAGTGTAGGGCCATATATTTTTTTAACAGTGCTGTAAAAATATATGGCAAAATTGTTCATTTCTCAAAACGTGATTTTTTAAATTTTATTTTAACCTCTGTACCTGTACGAATAGAAATAAATACTCTTAAAGCAAAAGTTTTATGAAATAAATGCGGCTTTTTTAAAACGATTGGCGTTAGGGTGGGAACGAACCGATATTGTGAAAATCATAACTAGAATATGACGAAGATGTCAAAAATTATTAAAGAGAGAGATATAGCTTTTAAAAAGCCATGGAAAAAACTAAAAACGCGGTATCTAGAGGAAAAGAACAAAAACTTTCTTCAACTAATCTTAAAACCTAGGGGGGGATTTTTTTCGAAAGACTCCAAGGTACCGCTTATGCAACTCCTCAGAAAATCTGCCAAAGAAATAAAAGTTAACGAAATTTAACTAGATACCTTAAAACGTAATTATTATAAAAGTTATGATTCAATTTTTATGTCCTTAATCTAATAAATGTTAGGTATTTCTTATATAAAGTTAGGCTTGTACTAGGGATGGGCAAATGCAAAAAAATATTTTTTCTATCGATATTTTTCGTAAATTTATAAAACACAAGAAAAAAGAACTTTAATAACACAAATTATTTTTTATTGATGCTTAGCGGTTAACATGGAAACAATTAATACATAAAACTATATTTTTGGTTGAACTATGTACAAAGTAAGGCGCTGTAAAAATGTAATTGAACCAGTAACCAGTAATCAGATACTGACATAAGGAGCTCCCTCTGTTTGATGTGTTTACCTGTCAAACGGCTTCTAAAATCGAAGACATCAAGGAAGTCTGACAAGTTAAACATTTAAGGGCGACTTCAGAAAGAACAGGCGTGAAATGCTGGACACATACAACTTCACATGGCTAAGGCTTTGTTAAAAATACGTTAAAAACAAAACAATGTAATTCACACATTATCCACAAGATGCATGAACAATAGAACAGCTAACGACGCCGAACGCAACTAAACATCAAAATATTTAACTCTAATTATTTGCGCATAGAATTTGTACCTTTAATGTGATCAAATTAGTCGCGGAGTAGTTGTGAATGCAAGAAAATTTAACATTACATTTGATAAAGACTGCGACAAAAAGTTTTTTTTACAAATTAATAACATAAAATACAAAACCAGAGTTCAATATCGAAAGAAAATTGCAAGAAAAAATATTGATATATCGATATATTGCAAAATAAAATATCGACAAAATATATCGACTGATATTAAAAAAATATCGTTATATTGACACATCGATATTTTTGCCCACCCCTAGCTTGTACTAGTATCCCAACTCATAACACCAAGATGAAATAAGAAGAAATGTTTTTGAAATAGATGCAATTAAAAAAAAAAAAAAATGTTCTGCATCACATATCACGGATATTCAAGAATTTGTCACAAGAGAATTGTGACCAGATTTGTCACCATTAAATACATAAATTAAAAATAAAAGTAAGTTTTTTTAGAAACAAATAAAAACTTTAATTTTCTGTCTAAAAAAATTAGGGATACTACCAGTTTAAATCTTTCTGCATTCATGGTGTAGCACCCAATTATTGGAGGTGATCATGTCAAAATCATAATTACATTTTTGCAATTTTAGTTTCATCAAATTATCAATGCATCGGAAGGTTTAATTATAAATATCACTTTGGAAGCACATGAACGTTATTCAGCAAAGAAAATATTTTTACAAGATCTGCAAACATAAATGTCAATCAACTTTAAATCAAGTAAATTGTTGCGGCTCTAGATGCATTTCAATTTAGTTTATAGAAAAGATGATTTACTTTATCAAGCACTTTATTGAAACTAAAATGTATAACTTTTGTTTGTTATCTTAATATCCCCCCGGGGGTAGTTAGAATAGCATCATGATGAAATCTTCATCATGGTGTTAATGC
>NDXZ01020896.1:0-11800 GCA_003055125.1 Paykullia maculata
TATAGCCGAATATAACGCTCTTACTAGTTTTTATTAATTTAATGTTTAAAAACGGTAGGTAAAACAAAATTACTTCAAATTTTTAAGATAGTCTTTGAAGCAATTACCCATATATAAATCTATGTTATACTTAGCACAAGTAGAGGCAGTATACCTCTTGTATATTTTATATCAATGGTGTTGAAAGTCGTCGTTACTTTCATTTTCTTCATTAGACTAAGTAAGTTCGGTGTTTTTACCAGTTCAACAGATAACAACAGAGTTTTCATGATAAGGTTCTTATAATCAGTTTGACTCATAGGCTTCCGATTAGTTTTTTTTTTTAACAATTATGCGAGGCCATTTCCATACATTAACACTAGGGCAGTCCAAACAGGTAGCCAAGGTAGCCACCACCACCCTATTACTTTGATTCTGATCCGATTACACTGTGCGACAGTGAAAAAAGTACACAGACTTGGTTATATATACTATATACTTGAGCTGAGTAAAACCCTAGCTCCGTTTTGCAATATTAGGTCACGACCTAACATTCTATTACGGTAATTTAAGACCGAGAAAAAAGAAGTGACCACGATATGTGTAAATGAGAACTCTGTTATAAAAGAAAAAAAACCAAAAGTAATTTACCACATAATAATATATTTACATATGTTTGTATATGTATAATATACATACCTATACATTTGAGCAATTTACAAGCTACTTATGATATCATAATGTCATATGTCCTAAAAATTTTAAATGGTTAAGGTACTTTGTTGTTGCTTTTTTCATTCGGCTAAGGATAGTTTACGACAGCACAATAAACATAGCATTCAGAGTCATATTATTTTAGGACACTTTTAGTATGAAAAGCAACCATTTAAAATTTTTAGGACATATGACATCATGATATCATAAGTTAGATTGTGAATTGCTAAATTGTATATTTATTTAAAAAATATACTTTATAATTTTACTTCTTGTTTTTAAATTACAGGAAAGGCTTACACATCTCCGATGTTCCACTGCACGATGCCACCAGAGACTTAGTGTTGCTCTCCGAGAAATTTGAAGCAGAATATAAATTAACAAAAAATTTAGAAATGCTGACTGATAAACTGCAACATACCTTTAGGGATCTGGAAAGTGAAAAACAAAAAACTGATAGGTAAAATAAATACAACTAACATATTCCGTACAAGCAAATAAAAAGATAAATTTTTGGTTTTTTTCTATAAACAGACTATTATATTCAGTTCTACCAAAATCAGTTGCCAATGAATTGCGACATCGAAGACCAGTTGCACCAAAAAGGTAAGTTAGAAATGCCCAACCAAATTTAAAAACTTCTGTATTATTGTTTTCATATTTTTAACACTAAGTTATTTATTTTTGTTCTACTTGAATTTCATAGATACGATTCGGTAACACTAATGTTTTCCGGCATTGTTGGTTTTGGTCAATATTGTGCTGAAAACACCGATCCAGAGGGTGCAATGAAAATCGTAAAAATGCTTAACGAGCTGTATACAGTATTTGATGCTCTAACAGATTCAAAACGCAATCCAAATATTTACAAGGTAAATACATACATAAAAACGTACATACCTACATTCATACACACATACATTTAATTTAAGTTACAAAATATGGAAATGTCGAACAAAATTTTCATTAGATCTATTTTAACAAGTTTTTTTATTAAAAAAAAATTATTATTATTGACATACATTGTACATCAAAACTGTTAAACATTAGGACAAATCTTTACTGTTTTCTTTTTATGTGTAAAATTGTAAAAAGGAATATTTTTAAAATAAAAATAAAAAATCCTTCTGTTGTTATTGTTGAACAAATTTGTGTTTATGGGTTTTTGTATTTGTGTTTCTATGATATAAAAACTTTCCATGACTAGTATTTCTTTTTAACTTTGAAACACTTTTCATCAATGTCCATCTACTATGATTGCATGAAGTATAAAATTTTATTAAAATTTAAATACGGACACAAGCAAAGCCAACTCCATTAGGCCCTTTTACTAAATTGTGTCATTGGCTCGTTTGTTTTATTGATAAAACTTTTTGGGAGGCAAGTTGTTAAACTATCCTATTTTAAATGATTTTATTTCATTTTCTTTTAATGGGTTCAACTAGCTTGCGGCAATTGCTTTTACTAAAAGTTTAGAATTTGGAAAAAAAAACATTTTAAACTTTTATACAGAAAAAATCGTTACTGCAATATCTTTAACAAAGGCCGACACTGGGCAGTAGACAAGTTTTTATTTGACATTAGAAAATGATTGTTAGAGATTTTTTTATTGTGCTGAATTTGTTTTTAATATAAGTTAAATGTTGTTACTACTTGACTTGACTATCCAGTTGTAAGTTACGTGTTGTTTTAAAAATCAATATTTATTTTCTCATATTTTATCGTTTTATACTAAAAAAAAAAGCTAATTAATACTGCAAAATAATGCAAAACTTCCACGCAAGGATATTAGAAAATCTCTTGAAAAAGCAAGCAAAAGTATTTTAAATGCTAAGTGGGATACAAAGTTTGAAAAATGTATGAGTTTTTTTCAATTATATTAATGAAAAATAAAAACTTGAAAATGTATGAGTTGTTTAAACTGTATTAATAAAAACTATAAATATCTTTTTGATAAATTGTTTTATACTTATAATTATGCTATATAGTATTATGTACATTTAAATAACATCATAAAATACTTAAACAATACCATAAACATTTATAAAATTTACACTTTTAGGTGGAAACTGTTGGTGATAAATACATGGCTGTATCTGGTTTACCTGACCACTGTGAAAATCATGCTAAATGCATTGCACGTCTTGCACTTGATATGATGGATATGGCCAAAAACGTAAAAATGGGTACAAATCCAATGGTAAGTCAGTAACAAAACAAAATAAAAAACTTAAGAAAACTTCTTGACAGCCATAAAAATGTTATTGCATTAAACTTTATAAACAATTTTAACAAACTTATAAATTGCTTAAATAATCCATAATTTACTAGTAGAAACAATGTTGGTTGCTTGCAGACGTTTTTTATCGTAGGAAACATTAGTTTCAACAAATAAATTATGTATCCGATATACTTGTTGGCTCCCAGAAAAACTTTATCTTTGAAAAGACCAAACACTTTATCAATAGCAGGTTTAACTTATTTTTCTTGTTCTCATTTTAAGTGATTCAAGATGCGCTACATAATTCAAGCATAGAAAACACAGCGACGAGCGCACATACAAAAGGCAATGGCATGACAGGCAGGAAAATTAATAAAGTAAAACTTTGATGAATATTTAAGTTTAATGATCCGGTGTTATTTACAATAAAAACAATTTAATTAACGCTGAAGCTATAGATATAAAAACAACAACAACAAACAACAAAAAGGCAAAGAAAAATAAATCTGGAAATCAACGATTAAGTTAAAGTATTTTAAATTGAATAGGAACTAGGATTAAATAAAATCATATCTTCAAATTGAAAGGTTTATTTAAAGAAATCATTCTAAGAGATAGTTTTACGACAAACTAACTTATACTACATTCCTGGAGGGTGGATAAAACTTATTATTCATATGGTTTTACACGTAGTTTTTCTAGTTGGTATCAATAGATATCGGTTGAAAAAGAAGTCGAAAGTTTAAATATTTTACTATTTTTTTACGTTTGTTTGTTTTTAATTTTATTATTTTTTTTAACTAAGCAATTTATAAACTTCATTATTGATTCTGAAGTTATAACAATCATTAATAAATAATTTGTCAAAAGATTTTCACGACACAATTTTTTTCCGCTGTGAAAATATTTATATAAAAATGTTTTAAAAGAAAATGTTAAGAGCTTAGACTAATTAACAACAGCATTGCTGTATAAAGACTTAGTTATACTTTACTATACGCATATAAGCCCATCACTTGAAAATCAGAATATTCTAGCAGTAATCGGCTTACTGAAATTTTCTTCATAGTTTTTCTTTGGCCGAAATTCACAATCATTAGTCAACTATTTGTAAACTAAAATAATAACTATTATTTAACTATTACGGGCTTTTGGCAAACTAAAAGCTGTGAATAAAATATAATTGGCTAACCCATTGTTATTAGTTAACTAGTGATAGTGAATCATAAGTGATAGATGATTTTAATATTTATTTAACTTTAAATAAATGTTATAAAATCGTTTTTCGTTAACGAAATTTTTTTTCTTTAACATTTTTTTAGCAAAATTTTCTTTTTTTACAAATGTTTTACCAAATTTTTAAATTTATTTTTATACAAGTTATTACTAAAATTTTCTTTACAATCGAAAATATATAACAAAAATCCTGTTAAAAAAACTTTCGATAAAGTTTTTATTTTTTACCAAAATTAATTTTTTACAGAATTAATTAAAAATTTTTTTTTTTTAATGTTTGGTAAATTTTCTTTTTCTAGAAACTTTTTTGACAAACTCGCAAATGTTTGGAAAGGTGCTCTTAAAAAATGTTAAAATTTTTGCTTTTGTAAAAATTATTTCAAAAATTTACTGTTAAACAACTTTTGATAAAGTTTAAACCTAAAAGCAATTTTCGCTAAAACTTTGCCGAGACAAAATAACAAATTCTAAAAACAAATTAAGTTATTCATGTAAACGACTAAATGGTTAGCAAACTGTGAAAAATATGAATATTCCCACTCTTGTAACAAACTGTATAAAAAGTATTTTAAGCTTTAGTGACAATTTAAAACTTAAAAGGTTATGTTGTTAATTTTTGTTTCGTTTTTTTTTTTTCTTAAGCAACGTCAAATGTTAATTTAAATCACTGTATGTAGAATTTAGTTTTAGTAATAAGTTTAAATATTTCTATCAAATACAAGTCGACACATCTCGCAAAACTTGCCAATTTGCACAAATAATAAGATTTCGCGTTAAAATAATCCTTAATGTATGAATTTGAATTTTTTTAATTAATTTTTTTTTAAATAATTTTATTCTATTTACATAAGACAAATTTTTATGTTTTAACATAAACATTAGCATCTGTTGCTTTATTTGATCATTCAAATCTTAAAGTACGAGTGTAAATATCAAAGTGATATAAATTGCATATTTTATTTTGTAATTTGTAAAACAATGTATTAAAAAAAGAAACATAACAAACTAAAACTAGAAAGTCAGTGACTACTGTAGAAGTAGTAGTAGGATTGGCTTATTTCTTTATAAATGAGAATCAAATAGGCAAAAAAAAAACTTAACAAACTACACATAATACAAAAAAGTTTATGGCAAAGCTTTCACTTGCAGCAAAAAGCTCGTTGCATATCGTAATAAGGAAAAGATTGAAAATAAAAAACTTAATAGTTTTTGAATTGTTTTGCATGCAACTTTTTCTTAGAGGCTTGTTGCTCTTAACTTCTTGCACTTGTTTTCCTTTAAATTTATTGGCAACAAAAATTGTTTTTTTAATATATACCTACATATTCACTATTTTTTATTTTATAATGTTTTTCTATGAATATTTAAAAAGCAGCGCTAAAGTTTTAAAAGTTTTTAATTTTTCAATATGTTTTAAAGCGCTTAAGTAAAATGGACAAAAAGTCAAAATAAATAAACTAAATTTGTTTATTCTATTATATCACTAAAGAATAATTGAAAAACTTTTTTAATAGAGCAAATGAAAAAAAAAAAATTAAAAAAAGTTGAAATAAGGAAAAAAAACAAATTAAAATAAAATTTTTTGTATATCTTGTTTATTATTCACATTCCTTTGACATGAACTATTACATATGTATGTACATAAGTGAAACAATTTGCCTTTTTAATTTTCGTTATGATTGTGTGTCAATAAAAATAAATTTTTTTTTAAATATTTGCATACAATTAAAAATAATATTAAAATAAAATAAAATAATATGCAATCATTTCGCTTTATTGGTTTCCATAAAAATTGCATGTATTTTCTTAGTGCTTGTATAAAACTAAGATTATCTCGATATGGCCGTCCGCCATTCGAACCGGAGGACTTAGGTGAATAAAATTTGTCTAGAATACTAACAACAAGTAAAGCAAATCCAGGCTATCCCCATATTAACATCTGGCATTAAAACAAAAACGATCGTGTGTAAAAGATATAATCGAGGCAAGAAAAATATTTCCCTAAAAATTTATAAAACTCATCTGTAAAAATTTCCCTTATTCTTTTGTTTAACTAAAATTAAAAACAAAAAAACCACAAAGACCTTAAGAAATGCAAATGCAATAGCAAAGTTAAAAAAAATTTACAATTTTAGATCTGCACTAGTGTTTGCATAAAAAGTGAAACAACTAAGAGCTAAGTCTTATTCTTTTTAACAAAAACTAAATTTCAAAATTTTATTTGTCAAAAAAAACCGGTTTTTTAACAATAATCGAATTATTTTTGTTCAGATTTCTCATAAGTTATTATTTAAAGTTAAGGAAGCATTTATTATAAAAATATGCCATAAATATTTAAAAAATCGTAAAAAACGTAGACAAAGTTATAACTGATATACGATATAACTGCAAGAGAGGCACAAAGCAAAATGATATCGAATAGTAATATTTTAGAATGTTCCTTCAAAACTTTAGGTTGGAGTAGGAAATGTTTTAAATCTAATATATTAAAAACGAGTCATAAAAACGATTTCTTTAATTTAAAATTAGTTGCTTATTTTATACCTTGCACACTTTGTTACTACCGAATTAGCTGTTAAATACAAAAAGGCCCCATTGTAATATGAGTGTAATATGTGATAAGATTATTTATGTACAAGATAATGTTACGAGCTTTCTTTCTATGTATTTAAGTATGTTTTAAGCCTTTGTCAAACCCCTATTTCTAAAAAATAATGGTTAAAATACTTAACCTTGCAGAATAAAACCACATTGATATGTCAGACTGCTGTCACTGTTATTAAATGAAAATTTATCATAAATTTATCATACTTGGAGTACATAAAATTATGCACGGAAGGATGTTACTTATCACTTAAATAATTCGTGCTAAGAATAAATAATGTTAAATTGTTTTAAAATATGTAAATTAGAATAAAACGTATAGATTACAATTAATATCGTTTTATCATTAAAATAAAAAATGTCATAGCGAACCGATAAGTAAAAGCTTAAGAAAATTCTGCCGCTAAAATAAACATTAACAAACAGCGTCCATAATAATAATGACTTGAATTGCTACATGGAATTACAATCACGAATAAATAAGATAAAATCAATATTTTAAAAACTTTAAGTGAAAAAATATATTTAAATCGAAAGTCATGGTACCGCAAGGCTTTTACACAAATTATGTGACCTAAATAATACTTTTAATATATATAAATAAAAACGATTGTTTAAAAGAAGCAAAATTTTAAAGACCCAAAAATAATGGTAAACATTCCATGTGAGAATGACAGTAGCATAAACCCCTGGTTAAACGACTTTACCTAATGGCATTTCGTTTGCTGTTAGTATACATATGTAGCCCTGTCCTCCCCCTTTTTTCGAAAATGGGTTATGTATGCATTATAGTAAAACAGGTACAAAACATTTTAACATTTATATTATTATATTTAGGGAAACCACACAATATAAAGGTAATCTATAAAATTCTAACACACTTTTGTAATTTGGTTCTTCATTTTGCTTAAGAAAGATATGTTTTTAAGGATGGTAATGATTTTGGTTTTATCTGCGATAAAATTAAAAAAAGAGGCATTTCTTAAATGACCGTTACATTTAAACAGATTTGTTTTTTTTTTGCAAAAGTTACGGCGAATATACATATATTAATACACATATTTGTTATGAGTACCTGGGTAATCCTGTAACCCTGGTAATGGAGTTATTTTTAAGTCACTCACGTAAGGGTTTAATAACTTTTTATTTTAATACAAAAACTCTTTGATGTTTTCGTTTTTTAATAGTATTTTATTACATATTTTAAAGACATCTTAATACCCTACACCACCATATGTATTAATGGTAGAGTCCTATTGTACTGATGCTCATGGCAACCAAAATAATGGTCTGAAACTCACCATTATTAATATCGCTCAGCTTAAAAATAACAATCGTGTCGAAATATCGATGTTAATTCGTCATTTTGTTTGTTCATCGCTAATATATTTGCATAATAAGAGCAACCGCTATTGATTTTGAGTCACATTGGTCCGTTAACAACTGAATTTTAAATACTATAATAAACAAATTTGTTGTAAACGATTTCTGCGGTGATCGGACCAAATTTCTTTGATACCCTCTTCCCGCAAAATAACTTTTTAAGATATTAGAAGTATATAAAAGTTATATGCAAATAATTTTTACGTAAGCAAAATATCTCTATCCCCATAAAACTTTATAATGTTTGGTCTATAATTAGTACTAGCTACCAAATAAGCCAATTCCAAGCAACTGCCTAAATTTCTGATGCCTAAAATATAATAGAACATTCACTGAGCAATATCTGATGATGGATCTGCAGTTAAAATTTATCACATATAATTTTTTGTTTTCTTTTATGGTGATGTAGGGTACAATTTGTAACAATGTACAATTCGTAAAAGCTGGCTGAAAACAAATATCCTACCGGAATATGCTTAAACGACTTAAATGCTTTAAATATTACTTCATTTCCATTACACATTTTAACATATACAAAGTATATGTCGTCAATCGCTGTTCCAATTTTTATCGCAATTGTTCTATAATTTACCATATTTTCGATAAAAGTCCTGCTTCCGAAAACCACATTTACCTGCAAAAACTGCAAATAGATATTGCTATCGATGCATAAGTTTATTTTTTTTTTAAGAAATCATTGACCCTGCCTATCATAGTAGACCTTTTACTGGAAATCATGTTAACCTCAATAAAGAAATAAATAAATTGTGATATAGCGTACAATATGGTTGTAGTAGATCAACTAAAACTTTCTTACTTGTTCTACTTTACTTTTGTTCGCTTGTCAGAAAAAGTAGAAACTTCCAGTAAATAATTTATTGTTTTCTAACAACTTCATTCGACAAGGAAGGAAAAAAAGTTTTTTCTTAATATTACTTTGTGAGTAGAAAAGGCAAGTCGAATGAAAAACATAAACATTTTGTAAATAGGTTTTTTTTCGTTTTACGTACAATTGCTTTTACAGAAGAAAGCTATTTACTTTGCTGTATTTTAAATAGGGAGGGTGGTTTAAACTTGAACAGGCAAATCCTTGACAAAACAAAAATATTATTTCTTAAGCATAAAAAATACCATGATTTTTTTTAACATTTAAGTTGTACTGCTGTATCATAAATAAAGTAAAATTTTTTCTGTGTTTATGAATGTCTATGTTGTATGTGCCTCCCCTAAATATTTACTGTTTCATAGTTTTATCACCTATTTTTCCACATCAACAAACTGTTGCAAACATTACACCAAACTTTCCAACTCACTTTTTGTCCTTAGAAATGTGGCGTCATGTAACCCAAAAATAAAGCAACTTTTATTCTCCAAAAAAAACATACAACACACAACATTTATATGCATTTATTTATGGCACATAAATTTATTTCACACAAGCATAAAACTAGGCCAAATTTACGATGAGAAACAACAAAGAATAAGCTTTATTATTAAGGTATAAATAAATAAGTACTTGATACTCAAATTATAAATCATGATAAGTTTAGTTGCATAAATACTTGATAAACCCCCAACAAATACACACCGTAAACCATATCATTTACACTTGTCAAAATAAAAAAATAAAAAATCCAAAAAATTTTATATATTATTTTTAACAGGAGACGGATATCAAACAATCACTAACAAGTTTATAAATGATTTAATATGCTTTAAACAATTTCCATCATCATAATGAGATTTTTTTTTAAATGTATATTTTAAATAATATTTATTCACAGTATTTTAGATCAAAATTCCAAAGGGATATACATTTTTGTTTGAACAGAAACTGAAAATAATTGTAATTTAGACCTCTTGAAGAGAAAAATATTATTATAAGGCAATATTTTTTTTAATAGCTTGAGTATATCCATATTCATAAGCGATGTATAAAGTTATCAAAGGTTTTAAAAACTGATTTTGGAAGAGAAATCTGTCTTACAGACCTTTAATAAGGTTATAAATTGTTTGTGAATATGGGGGTTATTTTTATAATTTGTATTTTAAAAACCCCAAATAATTATTTTTGGTTTTTGTTTTATTAATTTTAAGCAAAGATCGTAACTGTTGTCATTTATATTGAAAAAATGAAATAATAACAGTTATTTTCCAATTTTTATTTTCAAAACCAAAAATAATCGTATTTACTTTCTATGCTACTTAAGCAACGACTGTACTGTGAAAAAGGCCCAAGTGTAAAGACATATAAAGTCAAAACTTGGTACTTGCAATATATATATACGTTACGAAACAATAATTACAAAGAATATAATGAAAAAAAATAATGATCTTTAAAATATCATTTTTTGATATTTTAAGAGGTATTTGAGAATTGCGACGACATTTAATAAGTTCCTAAAATCACAAAGGGAAAATAGCAGCATTTTAGAATATTTACAATTCTCAGTGCATGTATTTCTATGGTAAATTTTATCTGAAATATTCCATTGTAAAAGCAATCCTTTGATAAAGTTTAAATAAGTTATTTCAAAATAAAACAATTTTATTTTCCTTGTATTTTCGTTAACTCGTTTGTACAATTTACTTTTATTAACCAATAAAGATTTTGTTAATGAATATCCTAAGTATTATTATGTCTTACCTCTGCGAGTTAAACTGATTATGTATCTTAGTTTGTGTAAAAGCAATATGAATGTTTATTTTGTGTAGTTATTTACCCCCAGTGAAAAATAAATGCGTAAAAGGGCCTTATGTAGCACTGCTATTCTTTACATACCCATGTTTTTACATGCATTGCTATAGCCAAACAAGGTCTTTTACACTGCCTTCTTCTGTCAACCGATCAAAGACGTAAGAGGAGCACCCTTCAGCATGCGTAAGTAAGATGATACTTTATTTTTCATTTTCAATTCAAATATTTTGTCTTGAAATGGTAAGAATACAAATAAATTTTTTAAGGTTTTTAACTTCATAAATAAAGTTGTCATATTTAATTATTTGTTGAACTTATTAATCTACATATAAATTTATTTATAATTTTATTCTGACTTAAAGTTCATATATTTTTTGAAATTGTGATATATTGAGAATGTTATTTTATTCAATATGCATACTGTGTTATCCAAAGGATAACCAAGCATAAATAACATGTGATAAATAAAAAGAGAATGAGAAAATAAAAAGATAATTTGGTTGCTTGTAAATTTGGTTCTGTCTCACATCAACATTATTTAGTTCCAGATGATATTTCTATAAGATTGTTGTTTAAATAGACCAAATTTACTTTCAATAGCAGAAGTACCGAAGAGAAAAAGAGTGCTGACTCAGCTAATATCATATGGGAAACTGAATTTTTAAATAAAATAAAATCTCAATATATCACAATTTGAAAAAATATATGAACTTTAGGCAGAATAAAATTATTAATAAATTTATTCACAAATAAAAATTTAAAAAAACTTTCTCGTTTGTATGTTTGTTAGTCCTTTTTTAAATGCTACACTGTTTTGCAGATATTCTTTAAATTTGTACAGCGTTTATATTCCTTTTGGAAATTTAGTTTTCCATAATCACCTTCCTTCCATACAATGGAAATATATTTTTTTCCTATAGCTGAAGAAATTGTCATATTTCCATATTTTCTTATTGAACTTACTT
>NDXZ01020897.1:0-10930 GCA_003055125.1 Paykullia maculata
TCCCAACCATATCAAAAAATTGTCTAGTGACCGTTAATAGAATTGACCTCATCTTTCCATTTACCGACCCTTTAGGGTTATCCACAATTATATGGGCGAAAAACCTTTAAAGACAATAATTTTTTTAAAAAAAATCGTACCAGTTTTAATCCAAAGAATATAAATTTGACAAAAACATTATATGATCAGTTCATTGAAGAAAATACATATTAAAGGGGCAACCATAAATTCTAAAAGTTAATTAATGTATTTAAAAAACTTAGATTAATTTTTTTGCTGTTTAAAAAAAAAAAATTTTTCTAAGTTATTTTAACAATTTATGAAGTGCGTAATAATCACATTTTTTAAACCTGTGAATTTTTCTAATTTTATTATTGTTAAATTAAACCTATTGCTGGGTTAGTTAAATTTTATTTGATTGACTACAACTTACGCCAAACAGTATTAACCAAAATATAAATGTATGAAACCACAATATTTTACCTACAACATTTTCACATCACACATCCACATGCATTTTGTACATACTTATGTATAAACAGCAAATAGCAACAGTCTAATATTTACTTACACTTAAAGTACAGTTAAGTTAAGTGGAAAAAGTTTGCCAGAAAATATGAAAATTGATTTTTAAATGTTTGCTTTTTCTTAGAGTTATGATGTTTGTTGAGAAACTTAAATGAAATTTATATTTTTATTTTTACGTTCACACAGAAACTTTATACTCTGGTAACTCTTTGCGTTTAAATTCTATGATTTTTAAGAATTTTTGGTATTGATATGATCAATTTTATTTTTCTTTTTATTGGCTCATTATGTTGTTCATTTCATAGTGTGTAATTTCATTTCTATGTGGATATTTTGGCGGGAAATCTGCGCTGTTAAATCAAAAATTTTGCAAAAAATCTTAGATAGTGAAGACCTTAATTGTTTTTAAGCAACTAAAATGTTTTCTACCTAAAAAAATTTTACTTGAGCAGGTTTTCTTTTCTGAGCTACCTGTATTAAACTTACAAACATATATATGTATGTTTGTTTAACATTATATAAAACATTTTTGTTATCTCTTGCATGAAATCAATCAAAGTTATGCTTCTTGTTGTCAAAACTATGCCAAAGTGAGTATTGGTCAATAGTATCAAATGGGGTTGTTAATTGATAAAATCAAATCTTACATTGACTACCAGAAACAAAATTAAAGTATATTGAGTGGTTAAGGGAAAATGCAAAATTATACTTTCAATAAACAGCCGTTATTTTATTATTATTAGGAACTTAATTTAAAGAACTGAAGATATTCCTCTCCAGGTGATACTCATTTTTTAAGGAATGAATTTTAGCTTTTGCTAATTAATTTTAAACCAATATTAATTAATAAAGCAATTAAATATTAAAAGTCAAACCTAAATCAGGGCGCTAAGCATTGTCTATATGTGAAGTTGGCTGGGAATTGCTGCAAATTGTTATTGTTGAAAAGTAATGCAATTTCAGTTTTTTTCGCGAATAATCTAGCGATTTACTCTCTATTTCATTTCTTTTCAGTTATGTTTTGTTTTAAAGTGAAGTTGACATTACTGTTCATGACACAATTTTAACGCTTTTATTTAGGTAGATCACTTTAGTACCGACAACAGGCGCCATTTAACACAACCCTAAACGCTCTTATTAAGGCTGGTTTGTCAATTTAAATATAACAACTTCTATAGTTCCTCCAATATATCATAAAAATTATATTTTTTATGATAAAGGCTCCATCTCTTTTTCAGATTCTATGACAGGCCAATCAAAGTTACAACTTTGACATTATTCGATTGTATAGAATAATGTCAAAGTAACTTACACCAAGCTTAAGGACTATAACTGCTATAGCTTCCCTAAATGTCAAATAAACCATTTTCTTAGAAAACAGTAACATATTTTGATTGTGATTTAAAGCAAAAACATAGGATTTAAGTTAATTCTTTAATACTTCCCCTTCAACAGGACACTAAAAAATACTTATCGATTTCAGTTCAGTTTCCATTTTCTCCTAACAAAAATGCCTTTAGATATAAGGAAGAATATTTGAACAAACAAAAAATAAATGAAAATTAGTGCAATGAGGTAGATAAATAACTTATTTTCAACTTTTTTCTTAGCAACAACTACAGAAAAACGTACAGAAAAAAACTTGCATTGAAAGTTTCAATATTGTTGTTTGAAAGTTTATTTTTCTTAATATATTTCATTCTGCATCTGATTTTAATGCTTCTTTCGTGTCAATTTTTTTTACCTTTTTATTGTGTTCGAATAACTGCCTTAAGAATTACTTAAATGTAAAAATTCACAAAGATTTTTTTAATAGACTTGCAAATATGTGCCATAAGTGTGTGATTGAATTTGTTGCGTCGGTGTTCTCAGAACAAGTATTTAAACAGTATTTTTGATAAAGACTAAAGCGAGAAAAGTTTCTTACATACATTAATAACGTTAAATACAAAACCAAAACCCAAAAAATAACGAAATTAGTATGCAAAAACAAATATTGATACATATATCGATATATTGCAAAGTAAAATAGCGACGATATATATCGATTGATTTTTAAAAAATATCGATATTTAGATATTACGATATTTTTTTCCTAACCCTAATCAAGTAATTAAAAAATTATCTTTGTGCCCGTGTGTAATCCTCCATGCGTGTGTGTGTATGATCAATTTATTTGCCCGTTAACATGTTCGATTTTAGCGTTGTTGTGTCTTATAAAATTAATAAAATTGAAACACTTAACTTTTAATTTTTTATAAACAAATATTTTATTATTAACAAACCACTTAACAAATTGTTATCGATCTAAGAATAATTACTTAAAACTAAAGAAAATAAAAAACTTAAAAATCAATGCTTATATGATTTAAAAATATTAAAAAACACAAAGTAGTTTTGTGTGAAGTTTTTAAATGATATTAATTTTCAAATGTAAAGTAATTATTACGCTACAAGATTGTGAATCCATAATCACTCACGCGTACTCTATTAACGTTTTTCTTACTATTTAACAAAATTTAATAAAATAAAAACAATTAAAATACAAGACCGCCCATTCTTCTAAATCTATTCATTTAATTAACAGACTAATGCTGACTAACCTCATTAAAAGTGGAAAGTTGTAATTAGCTTTTATTATCTGGTTTTGAAAGAAACTAAAACTTAAATTAAAAAAAAAACATTTTAGTAAGTAGAAAATAAAAAGAAAGAGCAACAACAACAAAGAGTTATTTAATTAAAAAAAGTTTAATATAAAACAAGTAAATGGCATTACATACTTAAGGGAATAAAAAGAGATTTTTTTATTTTAATTTCTAATGTTAAAATGTTCATATTAAATATTGAAGTAAAAGAACTTTTTTTAGCAAAAAATTGTTTTTAACGGAATTTTAAAATTTTAAGTTTTTCATGAAAGTCATAGCAGTCGTTGTATATATGGATTTATGTATATTAAGGTGGTTACAAGAAATCAATTTTGGATTTTCCATCGGGGAACCCCCCCTAAAATGTGCTAATAGGCTAGAAAATGTGATTGACAAAGTTTTAACGAATTTTTTCAAAAGTTTTAAACTCTTCCCAAGCAACACAGATTGGTCGGTACGTCGTCTAAAGTTGACTCTGGCCGACCCATTTGACGTCAAACCGAACAATCTACGCTTAAATTTGAACCATTTTGAGGAATAGGAATCCTGTACATTGCCGACCGCAACTTTTACGACCAACAGTATACAAATAACGACCAGAGGAATGAAATGGTATTTTCTTTCCAATTAGTGACTAATTTTATTATAATATTGGTCGGCTAAATATAAATAAATAATAAAATAAGCGGCTTAAGCGACTAATATTACTTCAAAGTTGGTGGGATAAGTTCTTTTTTTTATTTGCAAATGATTTATGCAGAACTACGAATCGTTAAAACGGCAACGCTTAAACTTTTACCGATAATAGTTTATGTTCTGATTCGAAAAAATACAACGCGCCATCAAAATCTTTATGTTTTCAGGAAAATATTTTTTTAATTACTTGTAAATTTTTTTCAGAGACATTTATTTTCCTTACAAATATTTTTTTAATATTATTTATGCAAAATTAAGTGAAAATACACCATTTCCATTCATTCTGGCGTCGTAATCAAACGATCAAATATGTACATTATTCCACTTGCCAAATACTAACGCCTAAAAGTATGCTGGACTTATTTCGTCAGAAAGATGACGGTCTTTCAGCGACCATAAATGACGCAGCTACGACGTTGCAAGTTGACTGAAAGCAACGAGTCATTGTACCACATCACTACATGGTCGTAGCGTGGCCAGTAAATATATTAAAAATATAGCGACCAGAAATGTATCAAAAGTAGATTAAATATGACCGAAATAACTGAAATTAGAAAGTATTCGTACAAAATCCGACCATTCAAGTCGTGAAATAGTCAGACTGTGTTGCTTGGGTTTGCTTCGTTGTAGTATTTTATTCAGAATTTAATAACATTAAAAATACCACTACATTGTAAGTGAGTTATTTGCATATATTTTGTAATTTTAGGCCAGTTTTTAAAACTTGGAGTGTATACAAGATAGGTGTGTTACCGAAAGAAATTTTTAAGCTTAAGGAACTATGAGAGGGGGATATGCCCTTGCAAATAAGGAACTAAAATTGTCGCACGTGTTTATTGACAAATGTATACAATTTTTCGACCATTTCTAATAATTTTTATAGCTTTTATACCATTTTTAAATTTAAGGATATATATATATGGCAGGTGAGCGTGTTCTTGCACCGAATTGGAAAAAATTTGATAGACACATTGAGCTTACTATAAGTGTTTTGTATACGGATTTAATGTAAGAAATTTAATTTTTTTTTTAGTTTTGCGTGTCCTTGACCTGATTTGGATAAAATTTATTGAAATCATTAAGGATATCAGATCCAATGACTGTACAAAATTTCTTGAAATTCGACCTTGTTTTCAACCTTTTATGACATTTTTTAATTTCAGGATATATGGGAAGGACACGATTCCTTAATCCAAAATTTTTAAAATTTTAAAATTGATTATATTAAATTAACCTTAATATGTGTGCGAAATTTCAACTGTTTACAATAACTCCTTTTATATATGGCCACTCGTTATATGAAGTCAGGACACTGTGCGACGTGGCCTGACAAATGCTAAATATTACTTGATCTATTGGAATAAGAAACAAAATTATTAAAATCAAAATTAATAAGAATAAAATTTTCTATAAAATAAGACTCAAGTTCCTTGAATGAATGGTTTCGGATGTAAAGACAAATAAATACGAATTTTAGTGAAAAATCGCTGTTTTTCCACAATTCATCCTCAATGAGGCACGTGTTAGCGTTTTTCGATTCAGCTAAAACTTGTTTAATCGCATTTTGCAGCCTATTGGTATATTTTAAAGGGGTTCCCCGAAATATAGTCTCTAAAAAAATTTACCATATACCTTGTAAACACCCTAATGTACATACATATGCATATCTTGTATACAAATTATTTATATTATTATTTTTCAAATATTATATATAAGCTCTTTGCTTACATAAAAAGCTAGAAAGTCCGGCGTATATGTAGACAGACAGACAGTAAGATGGAAGAAAATTTAAACCACGCTACATAGGATATTTTAAGTTTTGATAGGTGCTTTTAACAAACGATTGATAAAGTTTTATTTGTTTTATTAAAAAAAGTAAATACTGTTATATTTTTCTTTTAGTATTTAAGTGGTTTTTAATTGTGAATTAATCTTCTACTTATAGTAATTTTGGACAAAATTTGCCTTCTACGAGTCAAACATAGTTAGAATCAGAACCGGAATTATGCAGTACTTGATTAAAAATACATTATATAACAAACTGAAGGATATAAATATGTATGTTTGTGTACATAACTACATACATGTTTTAAATCGTTTGGGTCTCTTTGATAATAACTACCATGTTAACACTAGGGATTTAGCACTCTTAAAGTAAAAGAAACACATGCTATGATAAATTTACGAAATTTGATTTAGATTCAAATTGTACATATATATACACCCTTTTATTTTTGCATTAAGATATATTAATGGAAAAGAGTATTTTCATTTCGTTGTAACTTTGCAGCAAATATAAATAATAAATATTTCTAAAAATTTTCGTAATTTTTCTGTACAATTTACTTCTTTCACATGTGATAGAATCAAATACAGACAAAACTTCATATATATACTTATCTTACTGAGTTTGTTGTTAATGTATGTGTAATGAAAAAGTATTTGGCAGCTGCGACTTCATCATCAAAACATACTTAACTTTTGCTTTGGTTTGATACAACTACATACATGCACATACATGCATGTTGGTACAAAAAATTTGAATAAATATTTTTTCTTTGAGTCCCCCATCAACAGCACTGCCACAAATGTGAAAAATACATTGTTTGTTTTTGCATTTTTTTTTTGTGATAATAAATTTTGCTTAAACAAAAACAAAATATTAAATTCAAAAACACTTAAATTTCTTACTTTTACAATTTTGATTACAAATCAGTTGAAACTTGAAAACTAAAGGAGAGTGAATTGAAACCGATTATATTTTGTGGCTTTGTTTGGTATTTGTAAGCTTTAAATATATAAGAAATATATATTTTCAAAATTGTTAAGTCATTCACCTAATGTGTTAATGGTTTAATAGTTGATTTTATGAAATTTATTTGACATTAATTGCTTAATTGTATTTTAATGTATTTTTATTACCAAAAAAACAACATAAGAATTTTTCTTAATTTTTTACTGCATGTTTTCTTTTTTGGTAATTTATACAACAATTTTTTAATAAATTTTATTTTTCGTAACATATTTACACATTTCATATCTACAGCTTACATTTTCACTTCTACAGTCAGTTTTTCTTATTAAAGATGCTCATTTGATTTGATGTTGCTGTTACAAGTAAGTTACAAGTGTTCATTCTTTAATACCTATTTTTTATAACATTTAAGTATGTATGTGCTTAGACCTATAGAGGATAGAAACATACTGAGATTTGCGCATGCAGTAGAAGGAGATGGATTTCATAAAATAACAGTGGATGATATTCGAGAATAAATTGCGGATGACGAAAAAAATTAAGCAGATTTAGTGGCAATGGCAAATGAATCTGTTGTAGATAGCTCTGACCGATGTAGAAAATAAAAACGTTTCACTAAAAAGTATTGAGAAAGTTTTAAATATGGCAAAGCAGTTGGAAGAATATATTTTAGAGAACGAATTTGTAGGGATAGAGCAGAAAAATGTAAACAAAATCTTTAAAATAACTTATCTTCCTATCAAGAAATTGATAGAGATTTAAGATATAAGAGCAAACAAAGTTCATTAAAAAAAACTTTGTCGAAATGATGCCCGAATCTGATAGTGGATCAAGTTCAGATTTTGAACTAGTACAAACAAAATGTTCTAAACCTATCATACTAAGTGATGTGGAGGAGTATAAAGTTATAGTTCCATTCATGGATTTGATTTATTAAAATTTTTATTTTATTTAGAATTGAAATTTGAATTTTTCTTGTTTTGTTCAAAATCTTTGTTTGTATAAAATCAAATTTTTTAGTTTGCAACCATACTCTGATTTTTTTATTGAGTGAATATCTCCTACAACGCGATTTCTTACAACGCGGCATTTTTTAGGAACCTATTCCCCGCATTGTAGGAGCATTACCGGTATATACAAATGCACTAATAATGACATAAACAGGTCATTTACTTAATATTTGTTTGATTAAGTACTTATTACAAGTATATATCAAAACAAGGATATTTTTATTATTTACGCAAATTAACTTAAAACTACAAGTAAACAATCAGTTAAAATATTAGATTTAAAGTAATATATGTGATTGAAATGTGCATGCCTACTGTTTCCTCTATTGCCTCTTACAATTAAAATCTTACAGAAGTGATGTGCAAAATGAATATATTCAGCAGTTTCTTAAAAAACTCATTTTATATCCCTACAACAGAGTGTCTACGCAAGGAATATCATATGAAAAATATGTAACCTTTCACAACCGAACTCTTCCTTACAAAGCTGCTTCCCAGGAAGCATCATTTTTAGCTCGGATTAAAACAATGCCCAGGCACATTCATTGTTATGCCTTAATTAAGCATTCGCTGCTTATCACTAGAAAATGCAGTAAAACTAAGTGTTGATTTTATCTGTAATACATTCATTGATTTGTAAAAATCAACTAGTTTTTTATTTTGATCAAAAGTGATCGAAGCCTGTTGTGCATCGGTAAATTTCGTGAAGTCACAACGACTTTAATACATTATTGTTTGGTCTTTAATGCTAGTAAAGTATTTGAAAGGTACTGATATTTCGGTTTGAAAGTACTCTTTTAAAGCAACAAAAATGCACATGGAAACGTAAAAGTAAAAATGAATTTTTAATAAGGAAAAAGAATAAAAACGGTAAAATTATATAAACCTAAATAATAATAATAAATAGCATTATAAAACTAAAGCCTACAGTACACGAAATGTAAAAAGCAACATGCGCATGTGTCTCTGACGTCATGAAAATATTTAGCATATCGGGTACATTGCTATAGGACATTTTATAGGCAACACGTATTAGCTGTTGCCCAGGTAATAGTCAACCAATTAAGAATAATTTAAAAACATTTTTTAAATTATTGTTTGTTTTTTAATCAATCTATACAAATGGTGTAAAAAGAAAAATAATTACTTTTTTTCCCTCTCTCTTTCTTAATTACAAAATCGCTCTTATTTAACCAATTTTCCTGTACGGAAACATTTTTCGGTAAAATTGGCATTCCGCGAAATCTCTATGTTATGATATGTTACGTCAAATATACCGCAACTAATTGAAAATTTTCCGTTTCTTGCTATATGTTTGCGGACACCCCCATACAAATAAGAAGAGACGTCGAGCACGTGGCTTACTTTAAGCTTTAAAAATGCTCCTTTAGTTCAAACATAAAATACATGGGATTGGCTTTTGTGATAGAAGTCAATCTCAACCATTCTTTTTAAAACATATTTGTTCGTTTTTCTTTATCCATAACTGCAAAATTATTTTCTCTTTTATTTCGCAACACTTTAACGTTTTTATTGCATTGTAAATATTTTATTAAGAGTCCAACCCTTTCATTTACTTTGATTCTAAACACCCACATGTAAATAATTATTCTTTGTTTTGCTTCAAAAATAAATATTTTATATAAATAAATATAAAGGGCGATAAAAATGACTTACTTGAAAATTACGACATGTGTGTAAAGTTTTGTAAATAAAAGTGTGTGATTAAAAACTTTTTTTTATAAAGAACTTATTATACCCCTTTTAAGTCTTGAAAATACGGGAAATAATAAAAAAGAAATTAACAAAAGAAATGGGAAAATAATAAGGGCTTACATTGAAGGATTTTATGATTTTAGAATATGTGAATAAAGTCTTTGGATTATTTTCATTCCATTTTTATTTTGTTGTTGTTTTTGTCAGTTTTAATACATAACAAATATGTTTTGTACACAAAACTCTTAACGTGTTTTGAAGTTGCGCGTGAGATATTTAACATATTGTAAATTAAAAATAAATACAAAAAAATAATGAAACAAAAAAATTAATAGAAGAATGTACATATATTTGTCACTTTTATATTTAAATATTTATGTAAATAAAAATTTTATTAATAAAAAATATTGAAATGAAATACAGTACACACCCCAAGTTTTATTTGCTTATATTATAAACATATGATGGTGTTTAAATATGATTTATATATATTTTTTTTGTATGACATTATGGCTTTTCCTAGCACTTTGTTGTGCTTAAGACTTTCCTGTTGTTTTTAAAAATCAATAAGCAAATATAAGAAATACTTATCTTACAAAGGTTTTTGGTTTTAATAATATATTTTAAGTTGTTTATACATATATATCTACAATTTCATATATTTAGTTCTTTCAAAATATGTTATTTAAAAGTCTTAGAGAGGTATTCGCCTTAAATAAAATAATTTTATGTAACAAATGTTTATCATTGAAGTGTAATCAAAGTTTAAAATTTGAAAAACTTTTCTAAAAAACACATTTTCAAGAATCATTTCTTGCATACTTTTAATTCAAAGTTAAAATTCAGCAGATATTTTTTAAATCAAAAAAAAATAAATTTTGGTTTTATTCTGGCTCAAGTTAATTTTTAAATTTTCAAAGAAATTTAATTTTTTATTTGTGATAATGAATGAATAATAATTTGAAAAGTAAGTTTTTGCAGACACTAGCCGAGTGGAATGCATTTTCGAAACCAGCTACGGATTTCATCATCAGCACTCTTTGATCGGTGATTAGTGTTGGATGTAAATGTCATTTATTTAACTCACAGTTTATTAGGAAATGGTGATTGGCCTATATTTATATTTCCTACCACTTTATGAGTGAGAATAAAATTTACTACAACTTTTTTCTACTTTTCAAATTAAAAATTTAATTTCTTTGAAAATTTAAAAATAAACTTGAGCTAGAATGAAACCAAAATTAATTGTCTTAAGCTGAACTCACCCATTGTGTCTGAACAAAAATGTTGACGGACAAATTTTTTTTATATTGAGTTTCAAAAAGAGAGACGTCAAGCTCAATATAAAAAAAAATTTGTTCGTACAAAATTTTTGTTCAGACACAATGAGTGAAATTAGCTTTAACACAACAAAAAAAATTTTAATATTTTTTTTTTATTAACTTAAGAATTTCTTAATTTGTAATAAAATATCCCTGTCTTTTTGACATTAAAGAGAGCATTAGCATGGTTTATTTCAGTCAACAGAAAGTAGTTGTCGGTATGTATGTATAAATAAAAGTTCAAATATTAAATGAGAA
>NDXZ01020904.1:0-21972 GCA_003055125.1 Paykullia maculata
GGCATAGCCGAATATAGCGCTCTTACTTGTTTTTATTCATTTTTTTTACCAACACCCACCGACTTGAGGTATAAAAGTAGGAAAAGTTCAGAAAATTATTTCAAATTAATAACAACCCTAATGTACACATTACACTTTCCGCACTTGGAAATTACATAAGACATATCTCAGAAGACAAAAGCAAAGATACTATTTGCCACCTTTGTTGGGAATTAAAAAAATGTACTTTAGTATCAGATAACCAACCATCCAGTTAGACAAAACCTTTAAGATATTATGGTACAACGGCAGTTAATTCTTTTGGCTGACACCAGCTGATATATAAGAACTTGATGGTATTTTTTAATTACCATCTAAAAGCTGCTTAAACACATGTCTTCTTTAAATTATTCAATTCAATTTCAAAGGACTTACATATTTGTGTATGCAAACGAGTTATACAAATGACATGTGTTACATATATATGTACGTAAGTATATGGAAAATATGATTAAATAGTGATTGGCAGTGATGCCATTTTAGTGTTTTTAATTTATTTATTTTCAAAGTAGCTTTTTTAAGGCTAAAAAAATATATTCTTTATGCATACACTGGCATGAACCCGGTCTGCTTCGCTACCCCAAACAAGTTACTCAAAATTTCCCCTTTTTTCACGCAAATTTTAATTAACACTTTTATCGTTTTTATCCCTATAAGTTTGAATTTCCAAAAAGTACAGAAAACGTAACTTATTTTTTGAGAAGTGACGAACATAGTTCAAATTATGTCTCTATGTTTATTGGCTTAGTAGTTATAAAGACCCAAAAAAGTACCAAAATTTAATTTTTACCCGTTTTTATCAACCTGGCTCCCATGTTTCAAAAAAGTACCAGATCCCTATCCGCTAATTTTTTGAGTAGAATACAATGCTTTTTAAATTTTATTTTTATTAAAGTAAAGGAACTTAAATTTATTTAATCCGTTTTTAATAATCTTCTTTTTTAACAATATTATGGGCTTTTACTTTTTAGCTTAAGTCTTTTTGAACATTGATTAAAATATCTTATATGCACATATTTTTTTTTTACATATATCAATCTTCAATTCATTATATGGCTATATCACTTAAATTGATTTAAGCTGTATAAATGTAAAAATTAAGTAATTAGTAAAAAAAGCTGTATAAATTAAGTAATTATTTTTAAACAACTTATGTTTAAATCTTAAGTGAATATAATGAAATGCAAAACGCTTAAGTAAAAAAAGTGTCAAATCTTCTTTATTTTTTGAAATTTTTTTAAAACTTTAACCATTTTCTATACTAAAATTAATACTAATATGTTAAGATAAAAAATTGTTGCAGGACTCAAGTAGAATAAAAAATACATAAAATTGGGTTTATTTCAAAACTTCATTTTTCGACTTAAGCTATTCTTCCATACGACCACAGTTATATAGATGACAGGCAAAAATATCACAAAGTATTCGAAATTATAAAAAACTACTTATGCTTAACTTACTAACTTGAAAGCATTATAACTTTGAAATTTGCCATTAAAAGTTTATTTTATCAGTAAAATTCTTGAATAAAGTTTTTATTTTAATACGTAACTTTCATTTAGGACAATCGTTTTTTTTTTAACACTAACGATTTAATTTTAAGATTTTTGTATTTGTAAGGAAAAATTTTAAAAAATGTTATATATATTAAAAAAAAGGAAGTAAAAAAAACAAAAAGAAAAAAGATATATTTTAGATAATTGAAGATACAAAAACATTTTTTTTAATAATTCAAGCAATTAATTAAAAATATTATGTAAATAATAGTTTAAGAAACATGTGTATTTACAAAGATAAACAATTTGATTTTTTTCGATATCTATACTTTTATTCTAAAAGAATAACTCTTTCTTACCGTCTTCATGTATCATTCTAACTTTAATACCATTTACAGATCTTTATCTCAATAGGGCTACATACACGCAAAGAAAAAGCATGGTTGAGTATGGTCACGGTAATATGATCACAGACAATTATAAAATTCTATGATTACTGCAATCGTTATATGATTGCTATAATCATAATATGGTTAAAGTTATATTTTACGTCAATACTATTATGGTGATCATAAATTCTAAAACTATCATATATATGATTATCCGTTACAAAGTTTATAGTTTGGACAAACATATAATGATTCTTGCACCCATATATATGATCATGGTATTGAAGTTAAATATGATTGTGGCAATCATATAACGATTGCAATAATCATAGAATTTTAAAATTGTCTGTGATCATATTACCGTGATCATACTCAACCATGTTTTTTCTCTGGATGTACAATTGACCGTTACTAAAGACGGGTTAATTCAAAATTACACCTAAAAATATAAATTACAAAAACTACTTTTTCAATTTAGTTGTTTTTATTAAAAGTCGCTTAAAGTCAATTTTTGTTTGTTTTCATTCGGTTCAACACGATTTAAATTTTTGGCATTTAACAATAGTTTTTCTTTGCTGTATCTGGCAACTCTGCTTGCGCGTCATCTATTTAAGTAGATCTGTATGTCTCTATCTTAACTCATAAGCAAACGCACAAATATGTATGTGTATAAATCCAAGGGCTTACCAATCGTATGCATTTCATTAAAAAAGGGAAAAATAAAAAATTTACATATTAGTTTTCTATTCCTCACAAACTTTGTAGTCTATCAGGTATTTTGATTGACAAATATGAAGGCGAAATGTGTTTTCGAAAATTCGTGTCAAGTTTATTTGTTATTTTTATTGTATAAAATTTAATGCTAAATTAAATTTTGTTAGTGTTAGTAATGCAGGAAAATATAGAAAAATAAAAATATTTAACATATGTTTAATTTAAAACCGCAATCTTGAACTATGTAATGTAAGTTGAAACACCTTTATGGCTTAAATATCTTTTTGAATACAAAATCTTTATTATATAAATAATAATAAGTAAATAAAGAAAAGAAACAGAGTATTTTGGAGAACCATTTTAAAAACAAAAAGCGCAAATAAATAAATTTTTATTTTAATTTATAAACTTATCCTATTTTATACATCTTGAATTTTTTTTATTTTCGATAGATTGGCAGCATAAAATCGTTTACAATATTTGAAAAACATATGAACTGAAATTGTATATGAAATTTTCCAATAAAAACATACAACCAACAGCAGGTATATACTGAGGTTGAGTAGTAGAAAAATAAAACCGGTACAACTTTGAAGGAGACGTGTAAAATAATCAATTATTAAAAGCAAAACCAAAATTACTTCAACCAGCTAAAAATTGACACCAAAAACTAACAGTTACTTTTTGTCAACCGTCGAACCATTTTTTACCCTTGTTCCTATACAAGACCGCCAACCGGAAAATACTTTTGTTCAATGTAATCATCATGTTATTTTTATTAATGTTCAATATTTTTGGACCATAGTTGCTTTGAGTTTAATGGAAGCAAATACGTTGCGAATTTTTAAGCCGTAAAACAAATTAACTGTTACCGAAGTATAATAAATGAACTTGGTTTTCAAAACTTATTGAAGAAACAAACTGTCTTACGTTGTAATAATCAAGTAGTTCAATTTTTGACAAAAAGTCATATGACGTTAGAGAGTAAGCACTTTGATATACGTTATCATTATATCAAGTAGTAGACTTGAAATATGTATTAACTGAGTCCAATATTGCGGATACATTTACAAAATATTTGCCTAATCAGAGTCACATAAAATGTTGTAATTTATTAAATTTTAAATGTGGAATAATTTGCAATTAATTTTTTCGAATTTGTTTGTTAGAAATATGAACCCTAAGAGTTTATTCCAAGTGCTTTTGAAATATGTAGCGTACAGTAGTTAGCAACAAGCCTCAGTTTGGTTCAATCAATTGGATATTTTGCTTATTTAAGGCAAGAAGTTTTATAATATTTTAAAAGTAATGGTTTATTCAATTCCTGATTTAAAATCTAAGTGGCTGATTTATTCATTAAAAGTTAGTAGTTACTTAATGACAATAAAGTAATGACTTCACAATTTTCCTATTTGAGGGTCGTAATGACTTGAAGGCAAGCGGAGTAAGTAATCCTTCTCCAATGACATCGCCGTTTTAAAATGCCAATGGGTAACTAGTGCAACTGCAGTATTTTAGCATTTTAACTCATTACAAAGCAATTCAAGTTTTTGCTGGGTATGTAGTTAACCTAAACTATATTAAACGATTTAAAAAAATTTTAGAGTTACAATTTTTTTACACCACTGTTAACAGTGCACAAATATTTCATGTTATTTTCTATCACATTATTAAATGTTCCTGACAGTCCTTATGGTGGGGTTTTACCTATAAGTTGATTTATTTTAAATCAATAAGGGATTTACTAAATGTTCTTAGATTTAAATGTAACCCTATTTTTACTGTTGCTAATGTGATTTTTGCAGGTATCTAAATCTAACAGCCCTTATATATTATGAAAACACTAAACACTAATAATATAATAGAGAATGGTCTAAACAACTAAATTTTTCGAGCATGTTTTTAAATACGTACATATATACATATATGAAAGTATAAGAAAAATTATTGATAAAGTAATTAAGTATGATTCATTTTTTTTTTCCTTAACTCTAACGGGTATCCCTTCTACAGATTTTATGCTGCTCATTGGAGACTTCTATGTGTGAATTGCTAATAATAATGTAATTATAAGGGCTTTTAGCCATCACCATTAGATAAAAAATCAGGAAGACCACATATGAGTTTCGAGTTCTGCGTATAGCATTGTCTTTAAAGTAAGCAATTGGTGCAGTGCCAGAAAAGGAAGTAGTTATTTGCGTTTAAAATTTATCAATAAAGTATTCTGTATATATGATTATATAAAAACTTAGACTTTTATTAAATGAACATTAGCTATTATATTTTATGAACAGTATTTCACTACCTGTTGAATATGAAGGGCATCAAATGCCTTATTATCTACCAAAACATCTTTGATAGATTAATTTCATTTTATTTACCTTTTTGCGTGGGACTTTAGTTTTTCCTTTCAAGTTTTTAAAACTTTATTTAATTGAAAATGGTAGGGATAAAACAGTTTTATTTTTTTATATACATATATAATAAAAATGATATTCAGCCTTTTTCAAAAATAATTGTTTTATTTTCCATCAAATGTCCTTTGCAGAGCAGACATACGTTAACTGACACCTTATTGTTTCTTAAATTTAAATATGTATCCAACACTTGCGTAACGTCACACCGACGCCAAACACACACATACACACACATATAATGCAAAGGACAACAGAACAAGGCAAAAGTCAACTAAAATTTAACACATAATTTAACACAGCATATTCCCTAGCATTCTTGTTTGTTCATCTACCACCATGAAAAAGGAAACCTAAGTGGATGTGGGCTTGTTAACTAGATAGAAATCAGTGTTGCCAATAAAGAAATTTAAAAAATTTTGCATAACCAAACAAAAAATGTCATATAAAAATCATTAAAAATATAGGGGGTTAAATATACATACATATGTGCAAGTCCCAGAAACAGTCTACCAACCAAAAATTTTGAAATTAATCTAACTTAATTTTTTTTCAATTGAATATTAGACTAGATGTTTAATTCATTCATTATTACAAAAACTATTATTAAAGCCTACTCTATGTTTTTTAGATGTTCATATGGATGGTCCGATTGAAAGTCATATTATTAATCATTCAATTCTCTTCAATTTTTGTAAAAAATTTTTTGTTTACTATTATGTAAAGATTAAAATTAGGTATGAAATATCAGGTCCATGCGTTGTAGCGTGCTTCACGGAAATTAAGGTTTTTTTATATTGTGAGTAGAATGAATTTTTTTTAAGTTTTCTATATTTTTAAATCAATTTCATATTCTGCTTTGAAGCAAATAAAATATAATAAAATTCTACAATAAAAAAAAATATTAGCATAATAGTTTCTGTAGCGTGCGTCACGATTTGAGTTCTTCCAAAAATTGCATTAAAAACCTTTGCAATTGTTATTGGGTTATCGGTGTCAGGCAAATTACAGAGTTAAAAAAAACATTAAGGTATACAAAAATACATTTATTCCTTTCTACTGGAAGCTCTGTTTCGCATTTTTCCTATGTTCCCATCTAACTTTGGCAACTTTAAAAAAAGTGTGTTGTGACAAAGCCAATGAAGTTTGTATGACGAAGTAATAAAAACATACATCTTCATATTTTCTTATATCTCGAAAACTAGTAGAGACACCATTCTGAAGTTATTAGGGTACTTAGACCATATAAGAAGCTTTTTGGTATAAAAGGGATTAACCAATTTGGAGATATATATATTTTTCAAAAAATAATTAAAAAAAATTTTGTTTTAAATTATTTAATATTTACAAAAAAAACATTTTTAATTTAATTTCTTAAACGTTGAAATCTTGACAATTGTATTAAAAAGAATTGTTAGGAATCTTAAACACAACAAAAATTATGACCTTTTAAATAAAGGTTTCTCCGCAATATTTTTAATAATTCAAAGCTAAAGGGCTGCCATTGCTTATAAAAATTAAAAAAAATAAAACCATTTTCAATATATACGTGCATTACTACATACATTCACAAAATTTTATCAAAATCGGAAACCATCGAAAAATTTCTGGTAAAAATAACAAGGAATTACTTTTCTTGGAAAAATGTAGCGTGTGTCACAAAGGGTTCACGGCTTTTAAAAAAAACTTCAAAATTGTTTGCCTCCAACTAAGTTATTTTATATTTCTCTTATATTCATCTTTCTTAAAGGATTTAGGTTTTTTGTGCTTTATTACGCAAAATTCACTAAAAATTACGAAAACACACTCCAACTTAAATGTTACTTCCACTTTTTGTAGCGTGCGTCACAGAACTTTGTGATCAATTATTTCACAACAAATACCTGTTACAAAATTATGTTTTATGCCATTCTAAAGTACAAAATAATAAAGTACAGCAAATCTACCAAACACTACGTATAAGTTAAAGGTATCTCTTTTGAAAGACCAAAAAATATTTATATTTTAATCCGAAAACGCTTACGAATGTAGCGTTCATCACGCAGGATTTGCCAATATATGCAAGAGTGTTATACAAATTTCTAAACAAACATTACATTGACAAGTCAGTTTTGTGTGTCGGTTTTGCTGATTTTTAAAAGACATATCGCACACCCAGTTCAAAAGTGACACAACTCAAAATTTTTAATTTTTCAGAAATCGAAATAAACTGTTTTTGACGTAAATAAAAATCGTTAAAAACAAAAACGTTGGACCATTGAATTCGAATTAAAACTATTTAGCACTTAGCGTAGGGATCTATTACCAATTTATTTTCTGACACAATTAAAAATTCACTTTTATGAGTTGCAACTTTATATCAATTAAAACATAAAAAAAGACATAACTGTTTTTTAGCAACAGTTAACAACAAAAAATACACTGATATTTTTCTTATAGATTATCAAGTGTATTGTGCATAGCTTAAGCATATAAAAGCGAAAAATGAAAATTTTGAGTTGTGTCAATTTTGAACTGGGTGTGCGATATGTTATATTGCAACCACTACACGTACGTCGGTTAAGCCATTTCACAACTCACTTCCACTATTTTGTATTTCGTGTAAAAATACATACATAGGAATAAAGTCACTGTAGTATTGTTGGCATAAATAAATATTTAAAAAAGCAAATATTCTCGTATTTGAATTGATCCAGTTAAATACTTTAAACCTGACATAATTTTTTGTGACCTTTTAGACACAAGTTTTGAAGACAAGTTTTTTGTTTGGTTTTAAATACATATGAAAATATGTATGTATATGTAAAGGGAAGATACAACTTGGAAAAATCCAATATGCTTTTATATTTGTGTGTGAATTTCCTCACATGATTTGAGTATATCGTTGCAAATTCAAAAACAAAGAGGCGAAAAAATACAACATTTTTTTTTAGCAAAAGGCAAACCAAAATTTTAACGAATTTGCATATTTAAACAAAATTCAATAAAAGCGAACAAATTCTAGCAAAAAAACTCAAAAAAACATTTACAGCTGAAAGCATTAGTAATGGTCATAGCATTGCTACGGTGGTTAAGTTTAATTTGTTTGATAAAAAATACATACTTATGTATACATATATGTAAATATGTATATATGTATAATAAGAATGCCGATTTTCTTAGGAAGTAAGTAAACATTACCAAAGCCAATACCAAAAGATATTAATAAAACAAACAAAAAAAAACTCTTTAAACCATCTATTTTGGAAAAATTTCTTTACGTTGTGAGGTGAAACAACTGTAAACCTTTCACTAATCTTTTAAAGAATCCTTTTTTACAAGATTTTAGATTTCCATAGGACATAAGTAATTAAAATCTTTCCTTTTTTACAAATTGTCTCGGCTAATGTGAATGAAACTCGAAGGATTATCTAATTAATATTAACATGTAATTAGCTTAATATTGTTAACATGTTTACAGATTGCAAATAAATAAATTAAAAAAACAAACAAAAAATAAATTAAATTACAGCAGGTTGGTCGGTGGTTTTCTCTAATTTTTAAAGTCCTTTTAAATAATTATAAAACTTTTAACACTTCTGTTTAATGTTGAAAATTTTACATTGACATTTTTAATTAAAAAAATGTTTTATGTTATTTAGAAACATAATAAGTAAATTGAATAACAAAAATATGCTGTATAAGTTTTTTTTTAATGGAAACAATATTTGTTTAATCTTTTAATGTACAAAACCATAAAATTGAGAGTGTGTAAACTGCTGGTGGCTTAAGAAATTTTTTCTTTACAAATTATTTACATACAAAATGTCTGCGAAATAGTACAAAAATGCTGCCAAAACATAAAGCAGTGACATAAGGTCGAGCTGGTGTTACCTCTAGGTATATAGGAAAATGGAACAATTTTGGGTAGAATTTAAAAAAGAGTTTCGTTGTGGAAACCGAATTTTTTGACAACGAAATATTTTAGTTTCTATAACTGAATATTTCCTTTGTGGTCATAGAATTTATACATCAAGATATATTTTTATTTTCCGAAACAAAGTTTTTGTTCAAAAAAAAAAAAAATGTATTAAGCATTGCCTATAAATTTAACAAAACTTTTTTTTAAGTAAAAAAATTATCAAGTAATTTCTATAAATAGTAAATAATTTAAAAACAACTTTTTAACAGTCTAACCTAAATTAGAGCGTAGAGCGTTGCGTTGAATGGCGTTGACCTACGTAATGTAAACTTAACTTTTAAACAAAATTTAACCAAATAAAAATGAAATAGTGGAAAAATTGCTAAATTTGAAGTGAAAATCGCTAGATTGATATTAAAAATAGCTAAAATGGCATTAATTTTCAATAATAACAAAACCCAACGCGTTGTCAATATCGGATTTTTCAATTGTAAGCCGCTGACGCCGCGCTATTTCGGTTTGCTTCATACCATTTGTATGGGCATAAGAATTTTTGACAGTTACACAACGCTTTGCGCGTTGATTTAGGTTTGGCTGTAAGTTTGTTTTTTGTGTTATTTAAAATCTTTAGTTGTATAAAATTATATTTTGTCTCTGGCAACACTGATTTGTTTGGTTTTTTCTATACAAAACGCAAGCGTACGTAAAAAATTACCTACAGTATTTCACAACAAGAACAACGTTGACAAATACTAAATGACTGACAATAAATAATGATGTTCATAACTGGACAAAACATAAATAAAGTAAACCTGATTTTATCCTATATTCTGTTTTTTTTCTAAATTTAATCTCGAAAAGTAAAAGTTGGCCGAAAGGTAGTGATATGTTAGAAAAACTCTTTTTATACCCTTTACCTAAGGTGATAAGGGTATATATAAGTTTGTCATTCCGTTTGAAATTTCTGCAATATTTATTTGCGACCCCATAAAGTATATATACTCTGAAACCTTATAGATAGGGAAGTTGATTTACCCATGTCCGTCTGTCCGTCTGTCCGTCTGTCCGTCAACTATTCTCAGCCCCCCGATGTCGGATGGACAAGTTATTGGTATCAAACGATCAGAAATTTTCCTGAGATGCGTGCTATTGAAAATCACCAAAGTCCGACAATTAACGAGATATAAGCAAAAAAAAAATTTTTTTATTAATTTTTTTTTACACAAAAATAATTATATTTGTATGTAGGACATGTTTTTTGAGAAGTTTCAACAAAAAAAAATTTTTTCAGATATAAGCAAAAAAAAATTTTCGAGATATAAGCACAAAAAATTTCTAGATATAAGCAACCATTTTTTTAAAATTTTTTTTTAAATCTCTCTTAGTTTAAAATAATTTTAGCTAAAAATAAAAAAACATCCCTATTAGTTCGCATACAAGTTCTTAAAGCATATGAATTCACATTAAAAACCACAATCAGATGTTGGACAATGTAAACTTCTTCCGTTTCGCAAAACAATAAAAGTAAGTTTTTATTGGCGTTTTATCTTTATGAAATTGTTTGTTGCCATTAAAGAAAATACTATTGTTTGACAAAATTTAATTTTTTTTTGGAGGAAGAGAAATTAAATGATTGAAAAGGGAACAGCAAATAAGAGACAAGCAAATGACGACAGAATTTTATTTCTTATTTGATTGATGGTCTCGATTGTCATATTTTTATACGGTTTTTTTTCTCTAAAAAAATGCAGTAGAAGATTATTTAAGAAAACAACTAAGGAAAATTACGATATAAATTGCTGTATTCAGCCGTGGGGAATTGTATGTATCTCCTACAACATACATATGTATATACATAACGAAAACCGTTTAGTGTTGTTAAAATGCGTTTGCTTTACTAAGAAAACTAAAATTTAGTGTGAAAAATTTTAGTAAAGAGCAAAGATAACGGTGGTTTTTTTATTTTTTTATTTTAGCCGCTTGAGGGTGATATTGTGGAAATAACAAATTTAATGACAAACAAATATATATCCCTTTTGTACATTGTAAAGGTCATATAAAAGGGCTGGATAATATTCTTTAAATAGAATGATTATGTTGAAGTGATGCCAACCATTTATTTTTTTCGGAAGCAGATATACATATAAAAAGTTTTTAGTTTTCTTACAACTCATTAGATAGGACAGTAGGTAGATCTACTATTCATTTTGTTATTATTCCTATAACACCACTTATTTCGTTTAACATTTGCATTAAAAATATTTCAACATATGCTTAACTTAGTTTTAAAAATATTTTTCTGTTTAATTTGCCATTTTTGTTGAAAGTAAAAAAGATCCCGTTTTAATATCTGCTACTGCTACTATTAGCAAATAAAGACGGTAGATACCGTTAAAAAACCATTGATTTCACCTGCGATAAGGCCGTGAAGGAAGGCCATCTGTAAATCCTTAACAGTAGTTTCACATAAATGTTATTAAAAGTTTTGAAGAACCGAGAAAACGCTTGCACTTTTTTTCAGAATTAGTAAGCTTGATAAAGGCACTATATGAATTGGATTTTTCCACAAGTTAATAGTTTAAAATTTGATACCAAAAGTAGATAGAGTTGACATTACTTGTATGTCTTTCATGTTGTTCTACAATGAATGCCGTTAATGGGATGAGTAATTAATCAATTAGGTTTGGCGATCATCCATTTCCAAATTAATTATCAAAACTTAGAATTTGATGCCAACACCATGTTTGCATCATGTTGGTTCTTCACAAAAAAAAAAATGAAAAAAAATAAAATAAATTCAATTAACACAGAATTAATCACAATTATGTCAATACAAAATTAGGTGTTATACAAAACCAATTCAGTATTTTTTATATATTAAGAATCTTATTAAATTAAATTAAGAGTCTTCTTAAAATTATGTAAAAAGTTGGCTGTAAATTTTCTATTAGAATATTATTTTCTCAAAATTTATTGAAAGAAATTTTTTTAAGATTTTCTACGCAAGAAAAATTTATGGACCTTTTTTATTAAAAGAAAAATGTGTATTAAGTTTTATAAAATGCAACTGTTTAATGTTTTATAAAATGCAACTTATTAAAAAGCTTTGTATTAATTGAGGAATTCAGAAGCTAATTTATGATATCATAATGTCATATGTCCTAAAAATTTAAAATGGTTTAAGTTGCTCTCCATACTAAAAGTGTCTTAAAATAATATGACTCTGAATGCTATGTTTATTGTGCTGTCGTAAACTATCCTTAGCCGAATAAAAAAAGCAACAACAAAGTACCTTAACCATTTAAAATTTTTAGGACATATGACATTATGATATCATAAGTAGCTTGTGAATCCCTCAAATGTATGTTTTGTAACCCCCAAATTCATAAACAATTTTTGAGTTTATTTGGGGTTTATTGAACGAAATTTTCATACAAAATTTGTTCAATAAGCCTTGAATGCAAGGGTATATATAAGTTTGTCATTCCGTTTGTAGATTCCAAAATATTCATTTGCGACCCCATAAAGTATATATATTCTGAATCCTTATACATAGGGATGTCGATTAAGCCATGTCCGTCTGACCATGTGTTGGTTGAAATCAAGTTCTCGTAGCTCCCATAGGTCACTCAAGGTTGTATGTGGTATCAAACTTTTGAAAATATTTTCGAGTAGATCGGCGTACCAAAATGTTTATCATAAAAAAAATCAAGACTTTAACTGCCTTTCGGACAGAGATACACTTAATATTACATCCCTAAAAAAGTTTTTAAAAATATGAGAAATATTAATAAAGAGTTATAACACGAGAATTTTTCGAAAGATTTTTGTAAAAGGAAATTTTAAGATTTGCTTAAAAAAAATTTCAACAGCAATCTTTTCAATATGTGTCTTAAAAAATTTCTCAATTTTTTTAAAACATCTATGAAAATTTTTTTAGAAAAAATTTCTCAAAATATATTATAAAAACCTTTTTCGAAATAATTTTCTAAAAAATTAGGTTTTGACATAATATTTTCTAAATGCAAATTGTTTAATTAAAAGAAATTTCACCTAAGATGAAAGTGTTTCGATATTTTCTTTATTAAATTAATTAAAAATAATCCTTTACAAAAGCAAATGTAGGCAAGTATTTTTAGAAGAGAAAATATATTTTAACGCATTGGAAAAAAAATGTTTAATAAATTTATTAAAAATTTTGTATTCAAATGTTTTCATATAAAACATTTAATAAATTACTTTTATATTAATTAGAATTTGCAGAAACAAAAAACTTAACTTTTAGTTTTCAAATAAATTTCTGAATAATACATTTTTTATTTTAAGACAATTATTTTTGGTTGTATTCTGGCTCAACTTTTTTCTACTTATCTTTTTATATTTATATTCTTTATCATCACTATATAGCTAGAGCAGGATAAAACTGGTGATGATAAAGAATAATAATATAAAAAGATAAGTAGAAAAAAGTAGTTGTCGTAAATTTCGTTCTCACTCATCAAGTGGTAGGAAATATGTATATAGGCGACAAGCTATCACCATACCCTATTTCCTAATAAACTGTGAGTTAAATAGATGATATTTACATCCAACACTAACCACCGATCAAAGAGTGCTGAAGATGAAATCCGTAGCTGGTTTCGAAAATGAATTCCACTCGGCTAGTGTCGGCAAAAACTTACTTTTAAATTATTATTCATTCATCACAAAAAAAAATATATTTCTAAGAAATTTAAAATGAACTTGAGCCAGAATAAAACCAAAAATAAATAAAATTAAACTTCGAAAAAAACATTTAAAAATTTTAATAAATTTTTTATCTCATTGCTGGAATAGATAAATAAGAAAAAAATTCCGTTTCGTATTAAGTTTTTTGTTATTAGTTGCTAAGCATTTGTGAACTCGTAAAAAAGCAGAAAAAAACTGTTGCTTCCGCTATTAAAAATAAAAATTTTTATACAAAACACCGCTTTCACTGAAAGCAACAACAAAATATAAATGAACCAAAAAAAAAATAAAATAGATTTTTTAGATTGTAAACAAAATTTTTCTTTTCCAGAGAAAAAGTTACACATTATTAGTAATAAAAAGTTTAAACAATTCTATAAACTTTTTAATAACTATGGATTAATAAGCAACAATGAATTTCACTATAAAAACAGAAATAATCACACAGATACTGCGTGCTTGTATGTATGTATGTATGTTTGCTTATGACAACTGTTTATGTATTGCTCTGACTTTTACACCCTATAATTTATAAAAATGTTCATACATTTTGTTTGTAGTATATTTGTACAGTATTTTGTATATGTTTTCACTCATACACACACACGCACACACTCTTATTTTGTGTAAGTGTTCTATAAAATTTTGTTTTACATCTTCACTTAATTATATATGAAGTTTAAAGACAAATAAATACATAAGTTTTAATAACTTGAAATATTTTGTTTAAAAAATTTTCCATTAATTTGTTCTAAATGTGTTACATTCTCTTGTTTTTTTTTCTGTTAACAATTTTTTGCGTATTATGTATTAGTAAATTATGTTTATGTTGAAACAGTATAAACATTAAAAACAGGAATTCAATACAATACCTTTAGTCAAATATGTAAAAAGTTACAATTATATAAGATTTTGTTACTTTGAAAATGAAATATATTAAGGGTCATATACAACATATAAACGGCTAAAAAAAAATAGTGGTAAACGGTATCATATTCTAATCATAGTTTTTGTTTTATTTGCTGATAAAAAATAAAAAAATCTAGCAGAATGCAGAAATACACAGTTAAATTTGAAATACTAAGGTTGAATATAATGCGCCTTATTGTCAGTGATAAGCTTTATTATTATATTATATAGTCAGAATCCCTTTTAAAAGACGCGATGATGTCCGCGTGATGGTCAAGCTTGACGACTTCTCGACCTTAAATATACGCAAGTACTTTTCTTATTGCTTGAGTACATACAATATGGCGAAGGGTATAAGACTGGGAATAGTGATCGCCCTTGTTTTTTTAATAGTTAAGATTTTGTTTTACTAAAGTGTTTAATTCTTTAGCTTCATTTTGATAAACATATGTGTATGGATATTTTAAATTTAAAGTATTTAAAAATATATTGCTTTAAATATTTATTTGTTTAAATATTTTTTACAAGTCCTTATTTATTTTGTATTTAATTATTTTTTTGTATTATTTGTATGAAACCCTTTAAAATATTTTGTTTTGTGACAATTAGACACAACTAATATGCGTCACACTTTGCTCTTGATATCAGCGGAAAAAAAACAGAGTGACGTTAACTGACCAATTAATTTAAATTACAAATATTGGTTGTAAAATAGAGTTCTTCCATAACACAAAAACAACTTGCAAAAATCATAATATAAATTCAAAATGATAATTAATTTAAATCAGTAAATAAAGAAATAGTTTTAGCAAAAAGTATTTGACTAGACTTAACAATTATTTTAATCTCTTGGCTGTCGCATTATAAGACGTAAATGTTATTAACCCCACATTTTCAATTTGTTTATATATTTTGTATGTACATATGTTTAAATAGTAATCTATGTATTAGTAAAATCAATGTTATATATGTAAATAAAACTTTAAATTAATCGCTAAATTTGATTGAAATTACTAGTTCTAAAAACACTTAATCTACAAATCGTTTAATAAATTTATAAATCGTTTATGAATAGGGGAATTTTCTATTTTTGTTTAACTCAATTTTTTTGTACTAATTGTTGTATTTGTACGAATACATCTACAAAAAAGAAATTCAATTTCTAGGTTTGTAGTTTTTGAAAATCATTTTTTTAATAAGAATTTTACTAAAGTGTCTGCGTACAAAATTAATAAATTTTTTATTTAAATAATAATTATTGTTTGCAAAAATACCGTAGTTATTAAAATCTCTTAATAATTTAAGTTTTTTAATTAAATCATAATTACATTTAGAGTAAACCATTGAAATGCTTTAAATTCTTATTTGTTTAGTCATTCATTCATAAATTATGAGATTTTATAATCCATACAGATATACAAATATTGTCTAACATCTATAATGTCATCAGCGTCAACATCATCATTATCGCCGTTTTCATTATTATCATTATATAATTATAATGATTATGAAAACAATTATTATACGCTTTGTTGAACGTCATATTCATGCTCAATAAAAATATATGCGCGTACACACCCTCATGTTAGAAACCAAAAAAAAAAATTTTTTTTTAACAGGATACATACATAAACACTTAAATAATATGTACATGTATACATATTTACATACATACATAAATACATATTTTGACATAATCTCACGCTCTATTGTGTTTGTGCATAAATGTATACACATACATATACATATGTATATGAATGTGGTTACCACAATATGTTATTAAGCAGTGAACACCAAGTACCGAGTACTCAATGCTCAAAAGTAGTTATTAAATATTTTTAGTGTAGTGTTTTGTAAATAAATAGAGCGAGGCATTAAACGTGCATAAAAAACTTCAACACTTTAATAAAACTTAAGATTTCTTGACTCTCTAATCTATTAAAATCTTTTATCAGTCTTTTTGCAAAATCCGTGTAACAGTGTTTGGTTGTGAATGGTATCGAGTAAATTAAAGTATCAAAAATTGACACCACTATTGTGTAAGAACTACAAGAAATGAAATACGTATGTTAATATTACAATATACAGACATATATACATATTTATATACACATACATTTATATATGTATTATTATTAATAATGCTATAAAATGCTCTCTAAAGCACAATGTAGTAATGAGTCTATGATTGTGTCACATTAGTGAATTAATATTGTTAACATCTTTTGTTCAATAAATGAGGAAAATTATACAAAACAAAAACAATAAAACAGAAACTTGTGTACAACGGAGATTCCACATAAGAATTTAAACGTATTGTTGTAAGGCCTTTTGTTTAATTTAAACATACATATGTTTATGTACTTTTCGCGTCAATTTATCGATAACTAGACGCTAGTCTAGGTAAAAAATGTTCGTCTGTCTGTCCCTTTAAATATTGTACATAAAGCAGAGGTAGCTTTCTTTTAATTTGAGTGGCTAATGTGTTATTAGAGATGCTAAAGAAAAAAATACAGACTCAATAGTTCGGTTAAACATGGGAAAAACTCAAACCAATGACATTCATCATAATTTTAAGCTAAACTAAAAAAATATTATAAAATTTTTAGCATTTATGTTGTATCTGACTATTAATGACAACGATATCATTGTTTAACGATATCATATTCACTGTGGCGAACTACATCTGCTAGCAGGACCATGATTCTCCTGTCTATGGGAAAAAGGGACCTAAAGCTGGACCAACCTCGTACTCTTTTTCTTTTTATACATTTCTCTCTCTTTCTCTTTCAAGAACAATCACAATGGACAATTCTGTCTCTGGGTGAAGTAGTGAATTCCTCCCTCCGGGAATCATCATATATCCTCAAATCTAACCTAATCTATTTAACGATGTTAAAAAAGACCTTTGCGAAGAAAAGCTTGTAGCTCACACTCTTACCAAGTTGTCCTTTTCTCTTCTGAAATCAGGTGATTGTATGTATTTTGGTACTCAAATTTTGTTAAAAGTGCCAGATTACAAATTGTAAAACTATGTTAGCGGTTTTCTTTACAAGTGTTTAAACAACTATGTACTTCATTGTATAAATACAAATATGTACAATAGTGCTTAATAGTGATTTGTTATGTGTGAGAAATGTAACTTTTCAAAGAAAAAAACCTAAAAAAACAAAACAAAAAAAGGCAAGAAGAGAAGAGAACGAAGCTCGTTTGTTGATTTTGTATTTATTTATAAGGTGTGTTTCTCAACAGGCAACAAAACAACAATAAAACACAACAGGCGTTTTATTTATTGTTAAGTATTTAAAGAAAAGCCCGAAAATAACAATAAAACATTGCAAATTCTTAAAAGTATATCAAGGCAAATGTAAACAAACGTTTAACAAAAACCTAATACACAAGAAGTTTGCTGTTAACAAACCACTGGTTGTTTTATTGTATTATTTTAAAGAAAACAACAGTTTTTTATTTGTTTTGTTAACTTTTGTTCCCATTCAAAATCAAGTGACTGTTTTTAACATTTATGCTCTCTCTGTTGGCATTTCCTTCGACTTTGAGAAACTAAATTTTATATGAAAACGCTAATGTTTTAAATCGATTTGTGATTTAATGGAATTTGTAATAAGTTTTTTTTTGTTTGAATGTAAACGAACACATATATTTTGACTTTGCAAACTGATGATTAAACCATATTTTACTGTAGCAAATGAAAAAGTCTTTTAAAGAAAGGTTGTTTCGTATATAAACAGCTCAACATTACGAAGTGTGATTCATTGGTCCGTTGAGCACAAATTGATAAGATGGCACTCCATGTTTACACACGTACGTTCATCCGATAATATGTAAACTCCTGTAGTTCCTATAAGGAACATACGACCATATCTACAAATACTTATACAATTTCATGATCCGGCATTTGTTTTATTATAAACAGACATTACTTAATCTGATTAAAAATGCAACTGAAGATTTGCATAAAAAACATAAACTCCAAAAAGTTAAGCATAAGTATTATAATCTGAATAATGAGAAAAATATAAAATTAACAAAGTCTTGTGATACTTCTAAATAAATCTAAAGTTTCAAATTTAATTCTTTTTTTTAAGTCTTCTACTAATATTTAAAGAAAACAGTTTCTCTCTGCTTAGTGAATATTATATATAAATTAAATTTTATATAAGTTTCAAACTGACTATATGATGCATTTCACTAGTGCTTATACAAAATCATCATGTAGACTTTCAAACACTTTCTTTAAAAAATTCAACTATGTTGTGTGCTAAAGTAAGAATTCAAAAACAAATTAAATAAGAACTCTTACAAATAAAAAAAAACAATTTTTTGTGGACGTGAATTACACTTGCTGCTTATCATTCGAATTCACCAATAAAATGATAAGAAAATTTAATACAAAAACTATGAATACATATATTAAATAACAGATTGCGGATGTAATAATGGACTCGCAAGTTTATTAATCTTTTAATTATTATGAATTTAAGTAAATTTGATACTTATTATAAAATTTCAAAAATATTAAATACAAATTTGATGTTATATAATAACTTGGTGCTTATATCGTAATATATTAAAGAAAATTCATACAACCAGATTTTTGAACAAGTAAGAGTGCTATATTTGGCTGTGCCAAATCTTATATACTCTTCACTACGTGTATTTACGTTAAAAAATTATTTTTTGCCGAAATTTTGCCAAATATTATATACCCTTCACTACGTGTATTTACGTTAAAAAAAATTTTTTTGCCGATATCTCGAAAAAAAAAATGTTTTCCCCATATCTCGAAAAAAATTTTTTTATTTCTCAAAAGGCATGTCTAATTTTTGATTGTTTAATACCAATAACGCGTACGTTCAATATCGGGGGGCTGAGAAAACTTGATTTCAACAGACGGTAGTCGTCTTTTTTGGCTTATTATTATTATTGGTTATTAAGCGATTTTACTGCTTTCCAATAGCAAACATCTCAGGAGAATTTCTGATTGTTTGATACTACTAACGCGTCCGTACGACTTCCCTATCTATAAGGATTCAGAATATATAACTTTATGGGGTCGCAAATGAATATTGTAGGAATTACAAACGGAATGACACACTTATATATACCCATGTCACCTCTGGTGAAGGGTATAATAAAGGAAAAAAATGCACTTATATAATTTTTCATTATTTTATGTTAAAATTCACAAATAATTTGAATTAAACTTTTGCGTACACGTAATATTTAATTATTTACGTTAACAAAATTGCGTATACGTACGAGAACGAAAATATTTATCTTTACTCCATACGGTGGTTAGGCGAATTTTTATTTTGGAAATAGTTCGGTAGCTGCAAACTAGAGTTGGGCAAAGAATATCGATATATTTAATATCAATCGATATATTTCGTCGATATTTTACTTTGCAATATATCGATCTATTGATATTTTTTCTAGCAATTATATTTCGATATTTTTGAACCCTATTTTATGTTGTTGGTTTGTAAAAAAATCTTCTCATTATCGAATAGGTTGTTATAATGCGTGAATTGACAGTTAAGGCGCGTTAAATTTGATCCCATTTAAAGTATGTGTAAGTCCATAGCAACAAGATTTTATTCACACCAGTAATATATGAAAATTCAACGTTAGCTGTTCTATTGTTCACAAAGCGAATTTATTACAGGTGGCCCTGACAGCCTAGCTGACTGAGAATTTTACTTTCGAACTTTGTTTACGTTCTTGTTTATTTATTAATTGTATAAAAACCGAAAAGCAAAAAGTTTCTGTAAATTTGAAATTTTAAACAAAATTTTGATTATTTACCTAAATTTTTTGGGTCTACTGCTGTTGCTATTGTTCGAGGTTTTCATTTTGTAGTTGCACTTGATTAGAGATGATTTCTTTACAGTTTTAAGCTTTAAATTACAATAAACTTTATATTTTAAAAGAAAACAATACACACACAAATTAAATGTATTTAATGATGTTTTTTTTTATTTTAAGTTATTTATTTTTTAAATTTTCGTTATTTTTTTATAAACACGAACTTTTTCATTTAATTTATTTTTATTTGATAACATTGTTTTAACGAAATAATTCAAACTTTTGACAAAAGGCTTATATGGAAAAAAGTTGCTTTGTTGTATCAATTCGCCAATGCATATACCTGATGAATTTGCCTTGTATTGTTCATAACTTGTGGATAATGTTTCGATTACAATATTTTGTTTTTAACAAAGCATTAACCATGTGAAGTTGTGTGTGTCCAGCTTTTCACGCATGTTCTTTTTTTCTCCCATAGATATTTAGTGTGTCAGGCTTCTTCGGTGTCTTTGGAAGGAGTTGCTTTAGTGGTAAACCTGACAGTACCCGATAGTAGAAGCCACATCAGACAGAGGGTGCTCCTTTTGTCAGTATCTGATAATTACTGATTCAATTACATTTTTACAGCGCCTTACTTCGTAGCTTAACCATGTATAAAGTTTTCTATATTAATTGTTTCTGTTAAAATTCAACAAAATATTACTTTTTGTTATATAAAGTTCGTTTTTCCTGTATTTTATGAATTAGGAAAATATCAAAATATCGATATATCGATATTTTAAAATCGATATTGAATGATATTGAAAAAATATAGTTTTTTGCATTTGCACATCCAACTGCAAATCATTTAAGAAATCTCAAAAAAGTAAAAATTTGAGTTTTTCTTGTAGGATTTAAAGTCGCACGGCCCACCGTCACTAGTGGTCACCTTGGTCACGTTGGTCACCTCCAGTATGATAATTTTAAAAAAATCGCAAAAAATTATTTCATATCCAAAGTTTAAACAATTTCACATTCAGATAATACTTAAAAATATATACAAAAACCATATTTATCTCCATGGATTATCTCTCTAAGTTCAAGATATATTCAGTGAAACGGGAAAAATGTCTGATATCTGATTTGCAAAAAAAAATTTCAAGCGTCCAATCAGAAATTCTCCTGAGATGTTTGCTATTGAAATCCAGTAAAATCGCTTAATAACTGACGGAGATATAAACCAAAAAAGACGACTACCTATTTTTTTTTTGTATATTAATATATTTCATATGTGTTATAAATATGCGTGTTTGTTTGTTTGTTTTTGTACTGTGTTAAATTGAGTGTATAGATGGATGTTTGTATGTGTGCATGTATATAAAGATCAAGAGGAATTCATATCAGGTGACCTCAGTTGGGAGAGGATTTTTTTATCCAATTTTTAATATAAAGTTTGACATTTAGCTTAACAAGAAGAGAGAGAAAATCAGTTTTTATGTATGAAGTTTAACAGTTACGCACTCAAAAAAAAAAATCAGCAGATTGACTGAGGCCACCTGATATAAATTCGCCTTATT
>NDXZ01020934.1:657-13161 GCA_003055125.1 Paykullia maculata
AATACAATCTTCCTTAAAGTGTTTTTTTTTATAATTTAATATGTTATTATTTTTTTAATTTAAATATGTGTTTGTATGTATGTATATACTTATGCATATTGTATGTTTTTTGATTAATTTTATTTATTTATTTTTTTCAATAATAAGAACCTTTTCTTTGGAATTTATATATGTACATGTGTATGTATGTATATATATAAATACATATGGTTGCTGTTTGTAAAATATTTTCATTAGGTTAGATTTACAAAGTTGACCAATACAGTGACAAATAGATAGATTGACATAAGTACGTACTACATACATAAATAGGTACAGACATTTACATAATAAAAATTGAAAGGAAACATATATTTACGTATAAATAAATACAAATTTCAGAATATAAAAAGAGTTTTCAATAAAAGGTAAGTAAGACTAGGGATCATACTAAAGATGTAAATAGATATTGTAGGATTGTAATAAAAATAATGTTAAACAAATTGTGTAGTTTTGTTGGAAAGTAAAATATTTGCATTTTTCTGTATATGTGTAAATATTAAATATTTTTATTGTATAGTTTATTTACTCTAAATATGTACTAATATTTATTGATTGACTGTTTTTTTTTATTCTTTTGTTTATTATTGTTCAAGAAAACTTTTGTTAAGTTTGTTTAAAAACTAAAAATAATTTTATAAAAATTATAGAAAATAAAAGATTAAAATAAATTATAGTTATAAAAATAAATTAAATTAAATAAGAATTGAATTTTTGGTAAGATTTATATTAATTATTCCTATTCTTAAGCTACGGTGACATTAGTCAAATATTTTTCGAAAAAGGCGTAACCACTAAAAGGTATATTTTTTTAATTGCTTCATTAATTGTGAAAATTTCAATAGATATTTTCATTTTGTTTTTTGGACCATTTGTGTTTTTTAAAAACTCTTTTAATGCAAACAGCGTTAAACAATTTTTGCCAAAAAAAATAGTGATAACGTTTTCTTAAACAAACATTTGACGAATGTGACCGTCTCTTTAGTTTTCGATCTTAAAAATAATGACACCAGCCGCCATATTATTATATTATTCGTAGTCGAAACAAACAACTTACAATTATCAAAAATTTATCGTTTTGCAACTTTGACCTTAAACACAATTAATGTTTTTATTTTTGTTTTTAAATTTAATAAAATTTATTCGAATTAAGAATTAATCAACTACATATCGGTTTTAAAATATTTATAAATATGCTTATCTGCTAAGTATTACATAAACTTGTTTTTATTCATGTGTTTTATTTAAAATTAAATTTAAAAGTGTTTATTTTTTGTTGTTTTGTTTTTTCTAATTTTTGGTAAATTTATTTTTAAAATATATATATTTTTATTTATTTTTAATAATTTGTATTTCGTTAATTTAATTATCATTTAAATTGTTTCACAAAAATATTTAAATGTCAATTTCTATTAATTGCACATTCGTCTTTGTAAAGTTTAATTTTATTTTATAATAAATATTGAAAGTTCTTAAAATAGTTTTTGCTTCTTTTCTATTAACTTTCACTACTTTCTTTTTTCTTTACATTTTGGCTTAATTTAATAAAAAATATATGTTTTCAAAGAATTGTTTTATCTTTTAGTATTTTTGGTTGGTTTGGTTTGTCTTTCTATCTCATTTAGATATTTTCAATATAGTTGTTGAGTATTTTTTTATTTATTCATCTCGTGTTGTAAGTAAGTATTTAAATAATTCCAATTTTTATTTTTATTTTCTTTGTAGTACTTTACGTTTATCGGCCGTATTAAAAAAAAAAACCGATAATAATATTTTAAAATTTAAATGAAAATTGTTAAGAAAAACAAACGAATGAGTACTGATTTATCCGAATATTTAAATATGTGTTATTGGTTTGCTGTTTTAAGTTAAAATAACTTTTTATTTTTAAAAAATAAAAGTATAAAATATTTCTCTTACAAAGAAGCAGTACTTGAATGTTTTAATAGTAAAAAATTAAGAAAAAATATTTAAAACACCGTTAAAGAAAGCCTTAAATAAAAAAATCACAAACTGTAACAACAAACATGTCAATTTAAAGTAGATTTTAAGTAGGCACGTAACTACTTAAAAAATATTAAAGTTAAAACCATTTCTGTATACAGCATTAGGAATTTTAGCTTAACAAAGCTTTATAAACCTGTTTTAAGTCGTTTTGAATACGGCCGTAAATGTGTTTTTGTTTTTTTTTTATAAAAAAAACTTTTAAATTAATTCCTCTGTTTAATCGGTATTTAAAAATATTTTTGTTTGTGTTTAAAATTAGTTTATCGTAATACAAAATTTTGTATTTTGGTATCCTAATTGGAAGTTGTCGTCTTTATTTAATTTTAGCTTTTATTAAAAAGGATTTGAAAGTTTTTACAATTTGTTTACTATTTTTGTTTTATTTTTAAATTAAATTTTAAAATGTTTTTTTTCTGTTGGTGATTTTTTTCAATATTTTATATTAAAATAACTTTGGCACTGTTTTTTATATATTAATATTGTATTTAATTCAATTGTTTAGACATAAATTAATTTTATCTGTGATTTTTTTTTAATAAACTTAAAAGTTTAAAATATTTAAAAACAAATGCAAGTTTAGTTATGCTTTGCATAACTTAATACATTTAAAATATAATTTATTTATTTTAAGCTTTTATTAATTAACAACTTAAAATATTGAGCAAAAACTTTAAGCGAAAGACTTGTCTTTATTAATTTAAGCACCTGTTTTATAAACAAATAAATTCTAGAAGAAATAAAATAACAAAATAAGAAAGTTTTTTATTAAAAAGAAAAAAGTAAACCCGTCAACAAATCGCATCACGTTTAAATAAATTCTTAGAATTCCCTTAAACATTTACATTGTACAATTATCAGACAAATCTTTAATATTTGCAGTGCAAAAGTATGAATATGGGAACTATTTACTTCCCCCAATCCCCTAATCGATTAGGTTTTTTATTTCTACAATATTCATTTGCGACTAATAAAGTAGAGTCAGTATACATAGATATGTACGTCAAAGACCCCAGATGTCATTGCTACAACATTTTGTTTTAATCGGTATAAGCACGACAAAGTTATAATATAATGGGTTATGCAATTGACGACATGTGGCGGCCATATGGTTAAGGTCTCCTCTGTTTAATCTATTTTGTATTATTTAGTCACTGATGCCAAGTCTCCACAGCAGGTAACACGATTAAACAGCACTTTGTTTTAACATATGTATGTATATGTACATACTTGTAAGTGATTGTTAGTGTAAACGTTGGTCGCTTTACTTTCATTTTACGCCTTTTACAATCGGCTCTCCAAAGTTTATTGGCTAAATTCGAGACGACCGCTTTAGTAAATAATTAGACAAGAGCCGTACGTCTATTGAAGGAACGCCAGATCGGACGAAAACATTGCCCCTGCCCGTAAAAATGTGCAGCACAACCCAAGGCTGTCAGCTCCTCGCCGTGCACAACAACTTCGCCTTTCGTAGACTACTTCTTTGTTATTTTGCTTTAGGCCCAGGCCCCTACATCTGTACAAAATCCAACTGGCCAAGAGATCCACATTAATATTAATAACCGTACACAATGCTGTTAGTTCGCTGAATGAATAAGAATGAACCCACTCTTATTAAACAACCTTCTAGATGCCAATACATCTTTTCAGTCAAAGTCTCGTGTAATTGTTTATTGAATGTCAGAAAAATCAGTCCACAAAGTGCTAAGATATAAGCGAGAACCGCTATCTTAATTACGTTAATTTGTCACACAAATATAAATTTTTTTTCGATGCAGAACACACATTACAATACAACAACTTAAATGGTCGTCGGATAATGATTTATTCATGAATATAAAAAAAAATCATACACGTTACAACAACAACAAACTTAACGTTTTTAAAGCGCTATATTATTCGTGGAGGATGTTCAGAACAACCTTTTGACTTGTTTCGGAAACAATTGCCTGTAAGATTTGTAATAAATTTAAAAAAAAAAAAAATATTTTGTATTTATGTTGCAAAACTCAAATATGTTTGACTTGCCAACTTGAATTATTTTGTTGCACTATCAAAGAACGCAAAAAATGCAGTTTTTTTCTTTTTATCGTTTTTAGATAATAGTTTTAAAAATCTAAAAGCTAACTGCTAGAAATTGTACAAAAATTGAAAAAAAAACGGAAATCTCTAAGAAAGTTTATTTTCGAGATATATGGGCCTGTATTACATACAATATTTTAAACTCTAACCGGAAAATATACTAAATTAATTTAACAGTCTTAATTTTGAAATCTCTTTCTAAAATTCGCAGCTTGATCTATTGGTATTGCGGTACTTAAATTAAAATATAAAAACAAAATAAGTATTAAGAATTTAAATTTTGTTTTTCTAGTTCATTATCATTATTTAAAAATTACGAAGTTAATATTTTAGACACAATAATATAACTAATTGTTGCATTACAACATTATGTTTCGCTAGTCCAAGAAATTATTGTAGCGTTGCTTTCGTTGAAAAGAAAATAAAAAGAAAATCAATTATATGTGGAATTTCCCAAGAACTGTGCATTTTGTTATATCTTCGTAAATGTTTATGCTGATATTCTTTGTTTTTAATAAGTTGGATAAATCAACATACATACATACATACATAGATATATACATACATATGTACATATGAAGGGGAGAGGATCTTAAAGGAGTAGGAACCACAAGGCAGGAAAGGAATTGATGGTTGGTTATATTTCTTAGTTTATGTACCTTTACCGCGTACTCAGCTGCACTGATGTCGATGACATTTCTACACGTTGACATTGGCGGCGTTCAACAATAACCGCCGTTGACATGGACTAATCAATTGTGGGTCATACGTTCATGGCGTAATACACGGAACCTTGGGCTGCTGATTGCATATTGGTTTGTGTTTGCGATTGGGGTTGTTGCAGTTGTTGTTGTTGCTGTTGTTGACAATTTATCTGTTGCTGTTGTTGGACCATCTGAGCACCTTGTTGTAATTGCTGTTGTTGTTGATGCTGCTGATGTTGCTGTTGTTGCTGATGTTGCTGATGTTGCTGTTGTTGCTGATGCTGCTGTTGTTGCATAACAATTTGCTGCTCTGTGGTTGGCGATACCATTCCATTATTAGTGCAATCGCTGTGTGAGACTGCCGCTGCTCCTTCGGGCACCCCACGTTCACTGAAACCCTCCATACTGGCCTCTTGAGCCAGCTGATAGCGTTGAGTCATGATTCGTTGATGCTGGTGATGGTGTGTTTGAGCTGTAGCGGCTGTGGCATACTGAGCGGCATGTCCACGTTCCGATACAACATGCAGTTGCATGCCCGGTAAAGCATAACCAATCGGAACACGTATAGTTTGCTGAGTTACCTAAATAGTAAGGAAAATAAAGACTTTTATTCTTTGAAGGATTTAAATCTAAACGAAATAGTATGAAAGCTTGATAGAATATCGACTGACAGAGTGACAGAAATACACACATACATACATAATTAACTTTAAAATGAATCACCACAAATAAATATACATAAAAACATATTAATGGATACAACAAACATAAATTACAAAAAAAAATAAAATAAAAAATGAAGTTTCGTGTCTTACTTGTGTCATTTCGCCTACCTGTTGGTATTCCAAAATATTCTGACGCTGTATGTGCGCCATTTTCGGATCTAAGTTGGTGGCGGCGAACTGTGAGTAGGTTTCGGCATTATACGGTATCAGCACCATGGTCTGATGATAGTTACGTAGTGGTGGTGGGGATTCAGGTCGTCGGGTAGGACTTCGGGCGTAATGTCCATAGTGTGTCTGGGGTTCAATGGCTGTGGCCATCGCCTGACAATTTTGAGCATATAACATTGCTTCTTCAGGGCCATGTTGCTGATGCTGATGTATCATTGTGTGGCGGAACATTGCACCAGCTGGAAGAGTTTGATAGTAAGTCTGTTGCAAGGCGGCTGCAGCACTTTCGACAGGAAGACGTTGTTGCTCGGTAGCACCGCCAGTTTCACTATAGAAACTCCAACTGCGCTGCTCCGTCTGTTGCTGTGCAATGGCAGCATTTGCTGGCATTTGTATGGCAGTGGAAGCAGCAACTGTATTACATATTTGTTGTTGCGGCAGCTGCTGCTGCTGTGAAGTGGATACATGCGGGTGGGGAACATTTTGGGGAGATGGCTGTTGTTGAGACAACTGCTTTGTTATAGTACTGTTACTAGATTGCTTGGGTAAAGTGTAGCTTTTCATCGGCTGTGGCAAAGGCTGGGAGTGAGCAACATTGGAAACTTGTTGTGAAAGTTGTTCTTGCATTTGTTGTAAAATTTCGTTGGTCGAACTGAATTTCGGTTTGATGCCTCGCACCGAAGGACGCTTATTAAAACCATAATCATTGCCTTCATCATCATCCGAGTTCACGTCTTTATTGTTTTCTTTAGAGTTGTTTGGTTCGTTGCCATAGCGTTTCTTAATTTTCTCCGTGCGATAAGCTTCCTGTTGAACAAAAGCGACCAATTCATCTTGTTGTTGCTCTTGTCCGGGCGTGCCAGCTATAACGTCTGGAGCTACTTTACGTACCTCATCACCCTGGCTTTGTAAAATTCCCAACGAATTCTGTTCACCAGCAATCATAGCAGCTATATTGTATTCAGCTTCGTGAACATTTTGGGCAGCCTGGTTGTGATGCGCAGCGGCCAAGGTATAATATGACGACAAATCATCCTTATTACCAGCCACACACGCAGTCAGAGGCGCCAAGGTAGAAAGAAATTGGCGTTTCGGTTCGGTTTGTCTGGGAGGTGCTCGATGAATCTGGGTGTGCACAACAGGTACCTGAACACCCATACCCAAATCTGGCGCTGCTGGACAGCGGCATTCCTAAAACAAGAAATTGTGCTATTAGTATAAGTATTTCATTTCTTTATTTTTTATTTTCTTTTCACAACTTACCTGAGGTATTATAACAATGGGATTCTCTTCCATTTCCATAATTTTTTCCTGGTTCTTCTTTTCACGATTAAAAATTTCAGTTATTTTTTTATATGCCGAAGATCCGCTAGATGAACTTGAGATGGATGAGTTAGGCGAGAAACTCTTATCGCTATTGTTTCCATTAGCAGTGAATTTCTGTGGATTCTCTTCACCAGCTGGACTATCACGATGTGATAAATCATTGTTGTCTTCGATTTTACTATTTTCATCATCGCCATTTTCCAGAGCAGACTCATCGTTATCGTCATCAATACCACAAGTGAGTTGCTTAATGCGCTCTTCAAGTGATATATCGGATTTAGCGGCTTTTTTCCTAAAAAAAAATATTTTTATTTGTTTTTTTCTGATAAAACAATGCTGCAATGTTGCGAAAACCATCTAAGACATTTAAAAGCATTTATTAAAGTTTCCATTCATTATACAAATTTTATCAGGACCTACTAAACTGCATTACAATTCAATTATTTTACTTTAAAAACATTAAATTCCAATCTATTATGAACGTTTTTGTGTTTGCATATTGTTTATTCTATGTGTTAAGTTTTGAAATATAAGAAAATCTCTCGAACTTACTTTATAAGGGAGCGTCTTAAAATATTTCTTTCCATGCTGCGTCGAAGTGTATCCGAATCACCAGCACTGCCAGGTAATGTGGACATTAAGCAACCAGCTCTTTTCGATTCATCAAAGGCACGTAATGCCTCCGAGGTTAGAGTCTGATGCGATGCCGTACTAGGAAACAGCTGTTGTACAGCAGAATTGGGGCGCAAAGCATTTTTAAAGAGGGTTGAATGCTTTTTAATCGGTATCAGTTCGTTAATTTGATTATCCTCTTCATATACATTCGATGACTGACCATCCACTTGATCATTGTTAATCTCATCTTCGGTAACAAAGCGGACAGAACGTTTAATGTTGCCATTTGATGTGGATCCAGCTTCATCTTCGGAAGTGGTATTGTTTTGGTCATCAGACTAGAAATGAGCGCAAAAGTAAAGAACATACGTTTGATATAAAAGTGAATTTTAATTTAATAAAAAAAAAAATTGTGTTTTTGTTCTTTATCTATGTCTATTGCATTTACCTGGGAAATTGAATCTTGTTTCCATAGTTTGCCACCCTTTAAAATACCGCTAATCTGTGTAGTGGGTGAGGATTCCTTAGGCGGTATTGGAGGTGGCTTTTCCGAATCAGAAGATTCATTGTTAGAGGAAGTGACTCCCGGTTTGGCTGGCAAAGCAGGTGGCAATAAATCAATATCACAACCTGCTGATGTTGCTGCTGCTGTTATTTCCGGGGAACCCGCTGCATTGGTTGTCAAATCCTCTGTGGCCTCACGTATAATACGCCTCTTTGACACTGTAGTAGTAGTCATAGTTATTGTTTCAACAACGTATCTTTCATTGTTTGTTTTTTGTACAGTTAAAAATTTATTCTTGTTTTTACTTGAATCCCTTCGATTTTTTACTGCACAAGCATGAGCGGCGCCATATTAGTTTTACATACATACAAAGTTGGTAATTAATGTTTCAAATTACAGTTACATGTACATACAGCATTTAAATACAGTGACATTTACAGTTATTTATTTAGCAAAGTAATGTTGATTGGGTGTAAGTAGAAAATGTTTTTAATTAAGTTTTTTCCCCAAAATATTTAAGTCAAATATGTATGTATAGTAAGCATCAACACACATACAAAAGTAAATAAGCGATTGCATACATATGTACATACACATGGAAAAAATGTTGGAAGGTAAGTAACGTTCAATAGTAGTAGATTGTTTAGTCGTTGCACATTAAGTAAATACCATTGATTGGTTGGTTAATTGTTAACGAAAGAATCATACGAAGCACGTGGTGCAGAGCAATGTATGGCGTACAGACATAGTGGATTAATACATATGTATAATAAGAATTTATTGATTTTTTTTCATTCGTTTGCATTTGCATTTTTATTGTCATCGTGATCGTCGTTTTGTTTTGGTGGTGATGATGGTGTTCATCGAGTACAGTGGGTTGGTTGGTTGAATGGATGTTTGACAGATATTGTTAGTTGTTGTATTGGTGTTAAGTAGCACAAGTTTTACGCGAGACCGCATTATTAATGAATAGCAATGATAAAAGAGTTTACATATGTACAAACATACATACATATGTATGTAAGTATAATACTTATAAGTATCTATGTATGTACTTTGGTCTGCTTACATATAATAACTAAACAAACCAACAGACATTTGTAGGAATGGTGATATGGGTGATAGTGTCATTATTGTAAGTGCCAGTGATGTTGATATGGTATTTCGGTTTTTACCCAATGCGGTATATGAAGATGTCCAACATTAACAATGACAAAAAAAAACAAAAACAAGAATGAAAAGAAGTGAAACAAAAACGCAGTAAAAATGTGGAACACAATGAGTTGACGTTTATCTGAAAGACTACTGCTTAAACTCATGCATTAAGGCAACTTAGAAACTGTTTACGAAGTGAAGTGTTCATGCATTATTGATATGAGAGTATGCCTGCAATAGCAGCAACTAGGCAACTAGGTGCTAATAAGCAAAGGAAAATTAATATTTTATTTTGAGCCCGAATCAGAATTTTTAAATTAAAGTCTTTAAAATATGTACGTACGTATATACTTTAATTATGTTCTTTTCAAGTTTGGGAATTTATCGAATTATAACAAAGTTGTTATTTTTAACTTATTTAAATCTGGTGTACATAAACCTTTGATGGCTTCTAATCTGACTAAGTCCTTTCCAAGGTAATCAAATTTTAAGATATTGTTTTGCACGTAATGCCAAAAAGAAAAGAAATCTGGTTTCTTTTTCGAAATTTATCTTGGTTAACAAAATTTGTAATATGTCAAATCGATATAATTTTTGGCTGTAGTCTTACGTTACCTTTATATATTGTACACATATAGACAAGAAATTAAAATCCTGAGAACCCAAAAAAATTATGGGTTGATTATGGATGGCAACTGAACCTTAGTTGCATTGTCAGTTGCCAAAAATGTTATTACAGAAGGTAACTGGCAACTAGCTGCTGTTAACTTCACATGTAAAGTTAATTAATATTGGTAACTATGAAATTGTAGTTGCCAACTGGCAACATATCTGAAGTTCGGTTGCAATCCATAATCGATCCATTAATATACATATGTACATATATTTTGATCAATAACGATGCTAAACAAAACTGCTCGACATGCTAATAAACACAGTTAAAAAACGGGCTAAATACGAATCTTTAATGAAAAATAAGAACTTGTAAAAAATGTCAACTGTACAGATATCCGCGTGCCTAAACGGGATCATTGGACTCCACTTGACAGTTTGCGCGTAGCAAACTACCACGTAAACCAAACAAATCTTCGCATCTAAAAGCATGTTTAAATGTAAAAAAAATAAAAAAAGGTTTTCAAAACTCAAAAACAGCGTCATTAAACATAAAATCTTGATTCCATATTTATAATTGACTACTTAATAACTAGTGAAACGACCTGTTATTTGTAGTACTCTTCTGTAAAAATCCAATTAAATTTAGGCATGAGCTGATATTCAGAAACGTTATTTTCTTATGAAATGTACCCAATCTTTGAACAGCATCTTTTTGGTTAAAGATGAAAAGTCGATTGTGAAATTAACTCCCAAAAAAGTTAATGGTATTATGGTATCTGAATCTAATAGACCAATTAGTCTTTTATCAAATTTATTCAAACTCTTATAAACAAGTTGAACATATTAATCAGTTTCTTGCAAGAAAAAAACATTTATCTTTTTATTAATTTCATTAAAATTTTATAAAAAACTTTGTTAAAACGAAAAGTTTCTAAAGATGCAAAATGTTAAGTGACAAAAATAATAAAAAAAAAACAGTTGGTTCGCATCACCAAATTCTGTTCTTCGCTTTTTCATTGCAAAGTGCACAACAAGGAGTAAGTATTTGTTAAAGTTCAGAATTGTCAACTCCTAAAAAAAGTTAATCTAAATCAATCAAAGTCAAAAACAAAAATGGAGGGATATAAAAAATTCTCTCTTTTAATCACACACATACGTGTCTACACTCAAAATATTATAACAGTTACTGATTGTAGTTTAATCAATTTATAACCGTTTAGTTATTTTTAAATTAAAATGTAGTTAAAACTCTAAGTAAAATACTTTTAACTTGTTTGGTGAGTTGTTCAAAAAAATACTGATTTTGAGCTGCAGTTTAAATTTTTAAGTTAATATTTATTAAAACGTAAACCACTAGTGTGAGTAGACACCAACTAAATACCGTTTCGCTTTGTAAGTATTTTTTTTGTAAAGTTCTCATACTATATTTTATACCCTTCACCAGAGGGTATATATATGTAATAGGTTTGTCATTCCGTTTGAAATTTTTACAATATTCATTTGCGACCGTATAAAGTATATATCGTCACCTAATATGCAAAAAGGCGTAACAACACTTTTTATTTTTTTATAGGAGAAGCAAAAAACGTTGTAGGCAACTTAGTTATTCAAAAATAAAAACAGTCAGTTTTTTCATTCAAGTGTGTTGTTACGCCTTTTTGTTTTCGAAATTTATACACTTGTTGTTACGGCCTTTTGAATTTCGTTTGTAAAAGTGTTTTTTCTTGACGTATAAGTTCAAAACTCTGGAGAGACATGTAATTTAGTTTAGTGCATTATAATCAATCGAAAACTCGATTTTGATTTTTTTTGCTGTTACGCCCTTTTGCATATTAGGTGACGATATATTCTGAATCCCTATAGATAGGGAAGTCGATTTAGCCATGTCCGTCTATCCGTCTGTCCGTATGTATATTGAAATCAAGTTTTCGTAGCTCCCATAGGTCACTTAGGGTTGTATGTGGTATCAAAGTTTTGGAAATACTTTCGAGAAAATCGGTATTGAAAGCTGGCAAGATTCAGCAATAACCGGCTGAGAGATAAGCAAAAAAGACGACTGCATCGTTTTTTTCCCACAAAAAAATATTTTTTTTTAAACAAAAAAATTATTGAAATAAATTACAAATATATTTGATAAAAATTATACCATTCGGCCGCACATGGTGAAGGGTATATAAGATTTGGCCCAGGCAAATATAGCGCTCATACTTGTTTTTAAATGAAAAAGTAGTTAAAATTCAAAGTAAAATACTTGTTCGGCGAGTTATTATAAAAAAAAACAACTACAAAAAAATACTGATTTTCAGTTGCAGTTAAAATTGTTAATTAATATTTATTAAAACGTAAACCCCTAGTATGAGAAAACATCAATTAAATACCGTTTCGCTTTGTAAGTATTTTTTTTTTGGTAAAGTTTCCATTTTAAATAGATAATTCTTACATTCAATACCAAAAATACTAATCAAAGAGTGCTGATGATAAAACCGTTAGTGAGAATTTAAATAAAATGACTAGAGCCAAAATAAAAATAAAAACTGTTGTTGTAACAAAAAAAAAAAAAAAAAAA
>NDXZ01020941.1:0-10847 GCA_003055125.1 Paykullia maculata
GTGACCATACTCAACCATGCTTTTTCTCTGGGTGTATATATGCACCCGTACATACATACAAAAATACACGTGCTGAAGTGTATATAAGATTTGGCACAGATGAATATAGCGCTCTTACTTGTTTTTAAATAAAAATTATAAGCTTTTTTTATAACAAAGAAAAATATCGATTTTGAAAAATTTACTACCCCCGATATTTATAAAAAATTTGTTATATAAAACTTTGATAAATTATAAAAATTATAAGTTGCTTATGAATATTTAGAAACATTTTTGTTAATAATGTATGTCTGTATGTGCATAAATACGTATGTACAAACATATAGATTTGGGATGTTCCAATAAATTTATTAGTTGTCCGCAACTCTTCCAGTCTGGAGGTTGTGGATTCTATTCAATTTATTTTAATGTACAATAGCGTTTATTATTTTGATTAAATTAGTTAGAACATGATTTATATTAATATGTATTGATTAACGTTAAAATATATGTATAAACTAGATGGACCCGGTCTGCTTCGCTACCCCAAACTGATTACTCAAAGTTTCCCCTTTTTCTACCACGTAAATTTTATTTATATTTGATCAGTTTTTCTTTTACTAATTAACCCATTTTTATTCTTATACGTTTAAATTAAAAAAAAAGTACCGAAAACGTATTTTTTATTTTTAGAGAAGTGACGAACGTTGTTTAAATTATGTCTCTATGTTTATTGGCTTAGTAGTTATAGGGGCCCAAAAAAGTACCAAAATATAATTTTTATCCTCTAGGCCCTCCGCTTATTTTTTGAGTAGGTTATAATGCTTTTTAAAATTTTTTTTAACTTTTCTATTTTAGGTTACCGATTTTTCCCGCTTTTACCCTTTTTTACCTCCTAAATATTTAATTTTCAAAACTCCCTTCTTGGTGGATCTATACAACATGAGAGTAACCCACAGCCTAAATTTCAAGACTATAGCTTTATCCGTTTGGGCTGTGTGATGATGAATCAATCACTTACTATTTTATATATATAGATAAATATACTTAATCCTGTTTCAACACGACTTTTTCTTCACGAATTTGAAATAAAAAGGTTGTCCAAAAAAATTGTTTTGTTTTCCCGCACGAAATAATAAATTTAGGAATTTATAATTTCGCATTAGTTCTTGTAATCCTTCTTAAGAAAATGATTTTCTTTAAGGAAAAGTGATTTCCCTTAAGGAAAAGTGATTTCCTTATTGCAATTTTATATGAAAAGAAAATTTGTTCTTGTATATCACAAGCTGGTAAAGGTCAAATAAAATTTCAATAACGAATCAAATTCCAAACTGGTAATTTAAAAAATATTTTCAGTGTAAAAACAAAGAGCATTTGGTTTAACTTTGTTTTATTTTCTGCGTCCCACTCAAGTGTAAATTATAAAAGTATAAGGTTGGCCACCACTGTTCTAGATATGGTCTAAGAGAATGCAAATATGAACTATAAAAGTATGGCTACACGCAAAGAGAGACTGAGGGAAGAATTTTAAATAATATTCTAAAACCTTTTTTTAAGGCAAAACTGAAGGTTTAAGACTATTTCGCATGTCCCCTTAAAGTAAACTTAATCTTCTTGTTTAGTGATTATACATACATACATACAAACATATATCTGGAAAACTATTAATCAGCTTATAGAATTTCTAAAATACAAAAATTTTAATTTTCCTAAATACAAAGTTTTTAAATTTTTATTAATTGAAAATTTATTAAAAATTTTATTTTGTTAAAATTTTTTTTTAGGAAAATTATTTAACATTTCTTTGAGTAGAATATTTTTTTTTTTTTAAATAGAACATTTAAATTATTTTCTACATACATATTACAAATTTATTAAATATCTTTTATAAAAAAAAAAGTTTTAGATTTTTGTTGCTTTGATAAATTGTCTATTAAAACATAATTTTTAAAAATTTGTTGTCTTTTTTTTATTTATTAGAATTAGAATTTATAAAAAAATGTTAAATCAATAAAAAATATCTCAATTCTTTTATATATACAATAAATTATTAAAAAAAAAATAAATAAAAATAATAAATCTAGTTAAAATTCCACATAACTTTAACGACATGTTTAAAAAAAAGCCATTAAAATCATCGAAAAACACAATTATTGTCATTAATGTTTAACAAAAATAAAAAAATAAAATGATGATTTCAGTTTTTATTCTTAAAAAACAAAAGAACACAATATTTAATGAATCATAATTTTCTAAATCTGTTGCTATACAAACTTAAATACTTAATATCGTTATGAGTTTTGTTTTTGAAATAAAGTGAAAACTACAACACATCAACAGCCAAATAAAAATTGTTGGGTGTAAATGATATGAAATTTCTGTCTATAATCAGACAAATCCGCAACAGTTAATGTCGGATAAAAAACAAAAACGAAAACAAAATTAAAATTCAAATTTTGCAAAAAAGTATAAAAAACAAAAATAACAGTGTTGTAGGTCAGTATTTTAGTCTAATAAAAAAAAAAAGAATAAACATTTAACACAAATTTCAATTCTTACATTATGGGCAAAGTGCCCATTATTAAGTTGAATAATAAAAGTTTGTCAAAAATAAAATAAACAGATCAAAATATTACAAATATTTATGTACTTATGTATGTATGTACGTACATATGTATATGGATCATGATGTTTTAATAAGTTAAAAAAAAAAAGAAAATTATTGAATTAAATATTTAGCAAACAAAATCATGCAATATTGGCATTTAGTATTTATCTGAATATAAAAACAAATAATATAAAATGTTTTTTCCAATGGGCCCAAGTAGTATAAAATGCCTATTTTTCGTAATTAATTAATTAACGGCAGTTTGGATTGTTAAAATGACGCCCCTAAAACATGACTGCTGTTGCTGTTCTATGCCCTACAACACGATGACAAACACCAGTTTCAGAAACAACAACAGAATATTAACATATCTAGGGCCTCCCACCACATGGAACTTCGTTCCAGTTCTGTAAATTGGTAAATGTCTTTTACATATGTATGTATGTATGTACAAGTATGTATGTATAAATATTGTTGTAATTTTTTCTTTTTTAATTTACCTGTCTGGCTTGTCAATTATTATGTTATTTATTTTTAAAATAAATTGTTTTTGTTTTAAGTTGAATCGATTGCCATATAGTTGTGTTGTCAGCCAGTCTGTTAGTCAGTTGTTATTCAGTCATTTACTCAGTGTAAACGTGCAGTAACTTTATTGTTATCATCGCACTTCTAGCTGAACATAAAAACGTTAAATTTTTGGCATCAATGTCAAAAATGAACAATGAAACCAACAACATATTAACTTCAGTAAACAATAACAAAAGGGTAATAAAATTAACTTCATTTAGTTTAATTACAAATTACCTTAAGGTCGATATATTATTTTTTATTTCAGAAATTTTTCGTTAAATTTTCTATTTGTAAAAAATGTTTTCTAATGTATTTTTGTAATTTTTATTCTATGGTAATGCAGTTTCTTTTTTCAGCTGGGGTGTTCAGGGTTAATTTAGTTCAAAGTACAGCTTTATTTTCAAGGATCCTTTTCTAGGCTAGTGCTACTTTTATTAATGCTAGGGGTAACTTTATACAGCGTTGATGATGGAGGTCGCGGCGTGTTAATCTTAAGGTTTGTAGGTGAATTGCGCTATTTGGACGAAATATGTTTCACTATTCTAGCTACCCATCTACTCTACTGTCTTACTCTATTTGGGGAAATGTAGAAATTTAGTCACTGCCACGATATTTTAGAAAAAAAGGCAGAATATTATTCGCACATTAACTGTGATCAGTTAGAAGCAGTCAAATTGTATTCGTATAATAGTTAAGAAACTTCGGCCAAATATTATACGAGTGACAATACAGCTTCGTTCAGAGACAAAAACAATATTACAGGATGGACGTGGAACACGCAGCGATCTAGTATCGTAACGTACTTCGGGCAAGCTAGAGCGAAATATAGCACGATTCATAAGTAGAGAACTGCTCCCTCCTTTCAACTTCAACTTGACTACTTATTCAAGTAGTCTTATGAACCAAACGAGAATTCTAATTTGTAATCGTACGCTACACTTTATTATAAGAAATTCAAAATACATACAAATGTATGTACAAATATTTATTAATTGAAGACAAACTTTTTTCTTCGTTTTTTAAAATTTTATATAAAATTTTGTTTTAACAATGTTTATGGATGAATTTACAAGTAGGAAGAAATTATTGATTATTAAATAATTAAAGACAAATAAACCATTTTTGACGTTTATTTTTTTAAGTAAAGTTTTTCTTAAATAAAGACCATAATATTCTTAAAAAAGGACTTTAAATGTAATAATAATAATCCCAAGATCTAGGCAATTATTGCTGAGGATTATACTGCAAAAATAATTATTCGCCAAAGGGGTTTCAAAATAAAAGTTATGCGTTTGAGGGATATACAGCAAGTGGCGCCATCTTGTGAAAAACAAATGTTGAGATCATGAGCTTTAATTTCAGTTTGGTGGTTTCTATTAAAAACAATAGTATGGATCAATAATTTCACCTGCCTGGAAAATATATTGCAACAAATTTTTTGCGAAACTGTTAATTATAAGAAAAGTCTACTAAAGAAAACATTTCTTTAAAGTTCTGATCTTTAAAATATCAACTTTTTGTTGTTTTTCCGTAATTTTTTTTTAAAAGATTTTTTGTTGTCAGTAATACAACCCTTAACTATGTCATTATGTATTGAAAAGCTCCTAAAAAATTTTGTTGTAGTCGATCAATTTAATTTAAAATTTTATAGAAATGACGCCACTGTTACGACATAATTTTTTATTTAATTGAGTTTTTTCTTTAAATTACGTTACAATTTTAAACTATTTCATGTAAAATAATGAAAACCCCATTTAAAACTGAAAACCACTTAATTTCTATTTAACAAGTGTCTTTTAGTGTGTGTGTGTGTGTGAAAATTGTTTAGGTTTAATGTCTGCGTTTCTTTGATGTGATGGTAAAATTATTAAAAGCCAATTAATTTTTGTTAATGACATTAATTCAGTTCAGTTAGTTAAGCTTATTAAGCAGCTTATTTATTATAAAAATATTAACAATTAATGTATGTTATTAATCATATTAAATACAAGTACATACATACACATGTATGTATGTTTGTACGTATGTAGTTATAATAACCAAATAAAAATTAAATTGTGTTAAACATTTCTGGTGTCTCTTAAAATAAATTTATTATGAAAAAAATATGTAAAGTTTGTTGCGTTTTATCACTCTCACTGCCACGGAATTTTTAAGCCTTTTTTGAATAGGTTTTTGTCAGTCAAAAATGTTTGACAAAAATAAACTACGAAATTGTTTTGTGTCGAAGTATAGAACATATTTTAATATGTACATGTAAGGGTCTGACAGTCATTATAGTCATTATAATCAAGGAAAAATTTGAAGCTGAAACTGAACATTTCTGATTTTCCAAGGTATATAAAAACAATGCACTAAGAGAACAAAAATGAATTTTATTACCATAGAATGAGTGCAACTACAAAAAACCGATGCGGTGGCAGCGAACATTTATGTGTCGGGCCTTTTTGACAGACGTGGCAGTGAGAGCGTTAGTTTAAAAAACTATTTTAGTTTTTTTTTCAATTATCACAAATAAAAATTAATTTCTTCATAATGAAGAAATTTAAAAATGAACTTGAGCCAGAATAAATAAAAAATTCATTTTAGTTTTTTTTTTTTTTTTGTTTTTGCTTTGGGTTATATTAAAAAATGACACCCAAAGCTAACAAGAACCTTATTACAAGAAAAACTCATGCCGTTTGTCTTTCTAATTAAAGATTTTAATAAAAGTACTGATCGCAATTTAAAAATATATTTCAATGAAATTTGACACCCATTTTTTCCCAAGAATAGAAATAAACATTTTTCAATCGAATTTTGTTAAAGCTCCCTTATAAGTTCTAGTCCTTAAAAGGGAGCTATAAATTGAATATTGAATAAAAAAATTATAGATTTAAAAATCTTTATATGTTTTAGTTTAATAAAAAAAAATGTACTTACATTTTATGTTTTAAACCATTTTTATCATTGCAGGTAAACAAAAGAATAAAATTCTTACACGAGCTGAAATGAAATCGTAAGTTAATTTTATATTAAATAAATTTTATCATAAAAAAGAATTAAAACTATAAGAAAATAAAATTTGGTTTCTATTTGGAGAAATTTTGTTTGCAAAATATTTTTTTTTTTTCATTAAAGTAACATAAAGAAATTTCGTTTTTGCTCTTATACCTTTTACCATATGGGGCAGGGGTATGTAGAAATTTATCACTCCATTAGTAGAGTCTATAACACTGATTTGCTACTTCAATACGAATCAGTATTCTAAAGCCTTGTTAGACATATGTAGTCATATATGTCTATCAATATGTCCATGTGCTGTAATTTAATTTATTTTAAGGTATTTGTGATATATAAAACTAGTAAGAGCGCTATATTCGGCTATACCGAATCTTATATACCCTTCACTACGTTATCTATGTGGTAAATTTTTTTTCAAAATACACAAACATTTTTTTGCTTTTTTTTTCCAATATAATCATATTTGTGTTAAAAAAAAACAAAAAAAAATCAAATTTTTTTTGCTAATATCTCGAAAAAAAAATTTTTTTTTTCTAAAAAATCGAAAAATTTTTCTTTAAAATTCCCCAAAAGACATGTCAGACACATATATATAATAATTTTTAAGTAAAAAAAAAAAATAAATTGACAAAAAGAGGCAGTCGTCTCTTATATCTCAGCCGGTTATTGATGGATCTTGCCAGTTTTCAATACCGATTTTCTCGAAAGCATTTCCAAGAGTTTGATACCACATACAACCCTGGGTAACCTATGGGAGCTACGTAAACTTGATTTCAACATACACACGGACAGACGGACAGACGGACATGGCTAAATCGACTTCCCTATCTATAAGGATCCCGAATATATGTATATACTTTATAGGGTCGCAAATGAATATTAAAGAAATTACAAACGGAATGACAAACCTATATATACCCTCACCACATGTGTGTGTGAAGGGTATAAATATGTTAACGCAGTGCCAGCAGCATTTTGTAACCCAACCACAAGTAGTGTGAAATTGAGAGTTGGCTTATCACTGGTTTACTGCCTTTGAAGTAAAATTAGTGAATGAATGAAATAAAGTAAAACATGTAGTAATTTACATGACTGTGTTGCGAACAAATTTAACATAATGGTTGCCTAGATTTGGTGATGTTATATATAGGGCTACATTTAGCAATCGGAAGCCAGTAATACTTGCAAAATAAAACTTCAGAATAGACCCTGTTAAGGCATAGTTTAAAATAACATTTGAAAAAATTTTAATAAAATAAAAAATATTTCTTTTTATTTTAAAATATAAAAAGTTTTGTTTTAAAGTTAAGAATTTCATTTTTTTTTTCATTTTAATCAGCATTTTGGGTAGAACAGCAGCTTTAAATGTCAATGAACTTTTTAAATTGTCAAACACAAGATAACACCAAAGAAACGTTTTAATTTATTATGTTTTAAACGACATTTAACACGTTTCATTTGTTTTTTTTTATAATATTTTGTAAGTCAACAAACATCGTTTTTTTTTCATTTAAATAATACAGTTAATGAGACAAGACCATCTCTAATTTAAACACAAAACAATAATAAAATGAACAAATTTGTCAATAAATTTGAAAAGAAACTGAATTATTATTACGAGAACGTTTTAAAAGTCTCTTCAATAATTTATTCATTCTACGTTTTCTTGCTGACTTTGTCGTTGTAATACAACTAACTGCATGCAGTTCGAGTGTGACAAATCACACTTAAAAGTCAAACTCGTAAGACAAGTCAAAAAATTAAGCTGAGATGTTTCAAAATATGAAAATACGTTAAAAGGTTCTTAAAGTACTCATTGGATCAATATTTATTGCCACAGTCTCGTGAATTATGTTTAAGCATTTTGATTCCATTTTACCCACTACAAATTGGATTGTTTTTTGTTGTATTTTTGCAAATCATTGAACAAAGAACAAACATGAAAGCACAGACAGTAAGTTTATTTAATGCATGTTCAATAAAACAGGGGTTCTTAATGTTTAGTATAAAAATACAAAAACAAATTGTATTCTATGTGTTAATCCAAATGTCTGTGTGTCAATTTTCATTCAAGGTCGTTTTCATTTTTGATTGATTGTGTAACAAACATACAAACGTACAAGTTTTCACATTTGCATAGTTTATTGGTACAAAATGTACCACAAAAATTTAACTTAAATTTTTTGTAAGAGTTTGAGAACTCTTACTTTTTTGAACACGTTGTCACTTTGATAGACATTCTCTGGTGTACACGTTGCAATCATAACATACATTGCAAAAACGTCACTAAATTATTGACACAAGAGAAACACACAAACAAGCTAGAATGTTATATTCGGGTGTGTCTGTGCCGAATCCAGAATACCAACAAAAACATAGCATGTGTGAAGCTACAAAACGTACATACAAAGTTTATTGCTTTGGTTTTGAATAGATTTTGTGTCAATATACCCGACAATACTCTTAGAATATATCTCTTAGGTAAGGTTAGGTTAGGTCGACAGAAGGAGCCTCGAGGGGTCTCATGTCCCTTAGAACATACACCTAAGCCTGCGATCGGCTTGTTGTGTGCTTCCACTCTATCTATTAAAAGGGTAAAAAAATCTTTCTCTGGTTATGACAACAAAGTTGGTTTTTGCTATGTTTGTTTGTATGCCATCTTAAACGGTTATGTATGTAATTATTTTTTCGTTGTTCATTTTATAATCAAATAATTTTGTAAAATATTTACGAGTAGTTCAAACTCTTTTTTTAACAAAACTTTTATCAATACTGTTGCCTAATTATTGCGCATTAGAAGCAGTCGTAGTTGCTTTTTAGACATTTATGGGCCGAGTTAATTATTCCGCTGATAGTTTTTATAAGTTTTCTTGCGGACTGTAAATATTACAAACGAAGTGATAAACTTATCTCTATATACTTGTCACTTGTACTAAAGAGCATAATAAATAAACCAGCGTTAATTATAGCTGCAACAACAACAACAATCCACAGGTATTTGTTTTAATAAATATAACAAAGAGATACACACACACGCATACATATAAAGGCGCTTAAAATTAACAGTTTTTCTAAGGTGTTTTTGTTATGTTTACCCGTTAAAATACCAAAGTTAACTACCACTACCCACTTGACCAAGTTTTTCGTCTATGACATTGTCTTCAAATATAACTTAAACATTTTTCGTGTAAACATTTAAAGATCGACAATGAAATAGGAATCAAAGAGAGCTTACCTGTCGCTTAGATTTGTTTTTAAAATATATTATGGATTTTATTGATTAAGGATTTACTAAAAGAAATTCTATTAAAGAAACTCTTTAAAATAAGTATTTCATTGAAAATTACGAAAATTTATAGAAAAGGAAAATTTAAAATTATTGAAGTGACTAATGCAACGTTTAAAGTGAGTAATGGATAGAAATATGTATCTCAGGGGCTACCACTGCCCCTGTTCCGATCCTATGCACTTTTGTAATGAATAATGTAGCTATTGGTGGAGTAAATCATCATCATCATCATTATCATGTAAAATTAAAAATTAAAAATTTATAGTTCGAAAAAGTGTTATATAATGTATTTTGCTTCCTCTGCTCCAGCTCTATTCGCTTTTGGCTCTAATAAGAAAATTGTTATTAAAGTAGTTTTTTAATTTTATTAGACTTTGACGGTTTAAGTTCTTAAAATATGAAAATCAAATTATTAACTCTATAGGGCAGTGCCACAATTACTTACAAGAATTTTTGAAATCGGATGGGAGATTTCGGAGATTTTCCCTTACATAAATAAATATATATATAAAAAGCAAACAAACCAACAAACGAACAATTAATTAAATTTTGCCATTTTATAAGTTTGTATCGATTTTTTTTCTAATTTTTTCTTTAAAAGTGAATTTCTTGTTTTTTTTTTAAATATGAGAAGTTTTGGAAAAACTGCCGGGTCTCCCTCTGTTATCACCCACGACAAAAATATAATTTTGAATTTGTAGTTGTGCGTGCAACCTGTATTTTTCTTTCAATGTGCAATTTATTGCTGCATTCATTCTTTCTTCTTTATGAACTGAAAAAACAGACGTTGACGGCATAAGGGGATTTAGGAGGCGCCTTGAAAACACTAACAACAACAACTGTAGCAAGTTGTAGCACATAATCACACACCATCACCACCATCATCGTTATTAACATTATGAGGTGTGAAAAAATCATTTACAACGTGCATCCGTTTTTTATCGCACGGGTTATTATTGCTGTTTGTTTTGGATGTTTAATTTGGAAAAGTGTTGTTTATTGAAAGGATTAAGAAGGCTTCCAATGTATGTAGTTGTTTGTTGTAAAGATAATATTATTATTTACAGTGAATTACATTGATGAACATTGATGAACATGATGAATATTTTATTTTTTGTGTGAAAAGATTTTGTAACAACTGTTTAAATTCGTATGGTTTTATTGCTTTTTTAAATTATTTCTTTGTCTCAAGGTCTTAGGACTTTCTACATACAGTGCAATCGCAATGAGGTGAACGAATTTAAATTATCCACAGCCTTTTACGATTCGTTTGACTTTACAAAAGAACAAATCGAAGGTCATCGCTTAAATTCAAAAGAATAATTAACGAGAGCAAACAAGAGAGAGAGGTCAAATTACATCATTAAATATCGATCGATTCTTCTTATAAGAGTATGA
>NDXZ01020943.1:0-11285 GCA_003055125.1 Paykullia maculata
TTCTTGTGCAAATTTTAATAAAATTTATAAATTTGTTGTATGTATTTCTTAACTGCAGTTTTTTTTTAATGATTCTATGATCTTCGTTTCAGAACTACTGCATTTAAGTACAAAAGTCTATGACCTGTTTATTTCATGCAGTCAAGTCATTTTATTTTTTCACATCTATTTTTTTTTCTTGCTCTGTTCTTGTTCTTAAAGTTTTCCCTTCTTGTTACCCCAATTATTGTTCGTAAAGCTGTAGTGCTGTATCATTTGCTGGACACATAAGCTCTATACCAAACATGATAATAATAACATTATTATGCAAGAAACTGAAGACAGACTAATACTTATAAGTAATGACAAAGGGCTGGCTGCTTACATCACCAGCATGTTAGTTTGCTGAACCGGAAAACGAGCTATTTTACGCTTGAGATAAGAAAACTGGACATGGGTGAATATGTTCTTAAAAAAACCTGTATTAAAAAGTTTTAAAATATTTAAAAACTTAACGAAATAACTTTTTTAATTAAAAAAACCGGAACAATTCATAAAGTCACTTATGTTTATTGAAAGTTGTTGTAGACTAAAGTATTGAAACCTTACGTTAATTGCTGAAATATTTTAAAAATACTTTTAACTATTTCCTGTAACTAAAAGTTGACGCAAATAGCCAAAATTGGTTTCTTTTCTTAGTTTAACTTCAGATAAGCTGCAGATGAGTAAGGATTAATTAGAGTATTAATTCTGGACTTTATTAAGTTAAATTCAATGAGACTCAGAACACAAATAGTCATATTGCTCTCAGGAAAAGTTCCATCATCCCCATTATATTTTACGGCCAACTATTTAATTCTACTGCCTTAAAAATTTGTAATAAGCTTATACCTTGTTAACTATAATGTTATTGTAACGAAACTTGTAAAACATGTAAAAAGAAAGAGTTTTGCCCAAAAAATGTTTACTGTTCCAATCACACCAAATGGGCTAAATAAAATTATTTCGCCATTAATTTAAATACATCGATATAAAAATGGTTCTCAAACATTAAAAATTTTAAGGTGACATTTTTATGTAACCAATCAGCACTTTACACAGCCAAAAATGTTGTAAAAAAATTAGAAACATTAGCTTTAAAATTTAAAATTATGCTTAAAAGACTTGTATCAAGAAGCACCTTATTGTTTTCAGTTATTCTTTCCAAATTATGTCCTACTCACCATGACGTTTTAAAAAAAAAAATATAAAAAATATTTTGCCTAATTATGATTTAAATCTTAAAAAAATGTAAATATTTTATTGCAAAATTCAATACTCTAGGGTAATGTTGTTTAGATAATATCATGACATCTTTATACCAAATATATGTATGTGTTTTGCAAATATATTTTAGACCTGCACACACACACACACAAATACCTTTTCCTAGTTTAATTTAGATTTATAACAATTTTACGAAAAAGGAATTAATTTCGAATGCACAAAAACGTAAGAGAACAACCAGAAACTTTAAATTAACCAGAGTGCCTGAATAGCAGGATAGATTTCCCCAAAATAAAATAAAATAAATAACACACAATAACAGGAAGTAGAAAAAAATTAAGATGAAAATAAGTACAACACCGTGACAATGAACCCTCAGGGTCGTTAAAAGTAATAAATTTAGTCCAGGCACGTACCCGAAGCTTAACGTAATATTGATATTAAGTTTTGTTGCGACAAGGATGATAAAAGCGAAATAAATTTATGGGAATGTTTGTATGAATGTTAAACTACATGCAAAATTTATACATTCAACCTCTTAAAAGTATATTTGATTTTATTTTTTTTTCACTCAAAAAATAAACTTGTAGGATTATTTTGATAAACTGTTTTTTAAGTTAAACCAAATTTTATAGCTTTTTTTTTAAAGAAAAGGTAAAATAAATTTGCGTGTAACACACATTTCTATGTAGACCTATATGTTTTACTTTAATTTTAAATATTTGCTCTAATTCTTTTAAAATTAAATACTTTGTAGTGTCATTCACTACTGCTCATATTTTTGCTAGAAAAAAAAACTTAAAAAAATGCAAGAACAAAGATTTTATGTTTTATGACACAATATTAGAAACGTGAATGGATTTCTTAAGAAAACAAAATTTCCTATAGAAATTCGGACTTGAAGCATAAACTTTTCACCCTAAAGCCAAAAACCAAATGGACGCAAGTATTAAGTATTACCCACCCACTAGTTTAATTCCAACACACACTACGAGAATTGCAGGAGTAAAATAAAATATATTTTTTGTGTTTAAATTGCCAATAAAAAGGAAACTGTATGATTCTTGAGAAAAACCATATTAAGGAAAATCAGAAACAAGGACAGGAAGGAAAACAAAAGTTTAGATGGCGGCAAGTATGTAATTCTAACAACAGCACAAGGATGAACAAGAGCAAAACCAACAGCTGTAACAACAAAAACAACAGCATCAACAACAGCAGTTGCTTAAACAGTTTTGTAACTACAACAACATAAAATGAAAGAGAAATTTTGTTTTACAAGAAGAGAAGGAAATATTGTGTTTCCGTATTATGTTTTAAGAACCTAAAAGAACAGAAAACTAAAAGTATTGAAATTACAAACATTTCGCTATAGAAGATAAAAACTAAATTTTTCCTGTCATAATTTAGAGAATTAATTCTTTTTTTTTGTATCGAAAAAAAAAACAAAAAAAATATTTACACCAGCAACAACATTAAATAAACAGCAGACATATTTAATGACATTATTTAACAACAATAGCAACAAGAACATTAGCAAAAAGAACAACAAAAAAGTGAAAGTTTCTTAAAGTAATGGAATGTTTCTATGGTTTTGATTGTTGTTGTTGTTGCTGCTACAAAAGGAGATAAAAGCAAATACATATAAAATAAACTAAAATAAACTTTTTAAAGCACCAACATTCATTAATTATTCTTTAACAGGCACTTAAAGTAGTTAAAATTCATGTTAAAACTGTTAAAAACCATTACAAAAACATTTTCATTTTTCGCCTTTAATCGAGTCTAGGAGTACATAGTTAGTGGAGAAAAGGCAGCATTTTTATACAGAAAACATTTTACAATGCAACATTAACAGCCTAAAGCAAATAAAGACTTTTATGAAGAACTTGAATTACAAGTTTTAATTAAAGTCAAAAACTTGTCTCTATTTGCACAGGCATACAATGAAAACATTTAAAAGAAAATAAGGTTTCCTTAAAAGATGATAAGTAAATGTTCAAAGTAAAGATGTGTTTGTCCTATAAGCGTACAAACTATAAATACCAAAACTGTTTACACCAATCCTTATGAAAAAAAGTGCCATATAGTATTCTTAAAAGAAAAAACTGTTATAAAAATTTTTTAAACATAAAAATTGTTAAACACAATTTATTTTATAGAAAATTAATATTTCGTATAAAAATAAGTGTTATCCAAAAATATTTTTTTTAAAAGTGTTATACATTATTTTATTACAAAAATAGGTACAATAACCTATCTTTTATTTATATCAAAATAAAACACATTACGCACAGGTTTTTTTGTAACAAAAGTTTTTTTTTCACAATTTTTTTTTATAAAAAAAAAATTACATAAGCATGTGATGAACATATTTTTGTATGCAACATGCAACTTTTTTTTATACAATAAAAGTGTTATAATTAAATTGTTCTGTATAAAAAAGATTCTATGCACAACTTTTTTTTTACAGAAAAATGTTATACAAACTTTTTTCTGTGGAACAAACAAATTGTTATACAAAACTGTTTTATACAGATTGTTTTGTTATTGTTGAGCATTTGTTTTTTTTAACGTGATGTACTCTTTTTTTGAATAGCAAAATGTTTTTAATCGACGCTGTATAAAATACTCTCTTGTATATTACTTTCTTGTAAATTACTTAGTCAAATACCATATAATTCCACAAAAAGTATTTTTTTTCTCTAATTTTTGTTTGTTTGTTATTTTACCAAAAAGTTTTGCAATTTATTTATGCTCATTATTGGCACGTGACATGGCCACATGTTTTTGCAACAACTTTAATTGAAATTAAATTTTAAGTCAAAATATTAACAAACAATCGAAGAAGTATTTTGTGCACCGACATCCAAACTAACTGTGTTCTCTTGCTTTTGTCTTATCTCTTTTAAGAAAATTCATTAATCATGTCAAGATTTTTTTTGCGATTCTTCGAAACCAATAAAAGCAAGACTGATTTATTGTTAATTTTAAACTTATTGACATTTGACAGCAAAATCAGCTGATTGTCATGATTACACATGAAAATTTTGTTGATTTTTTTTTCGTTTTTTCTACCATGTTAAAGCATTTTTTGCCTAAGAAACAAAGGCACGTGTTTGATGTGTTTGAGAGTAGCTTGCCAAACACCCTCTTGGCTTTGTAAAAGAATCCTTTTACTTCTTTCGATTTCTTTTTATGGTATTTTTCTTATTTGTTTCTAGACATATGTTTGCTTAAACTGAAATTGATCTCTTTTCTATTGAATAATCGAATACAAAGCAGAACTCAAACCCGTTTTGACTCCTTTTCTATTGTGAACTTTGGGTGGAGGTGGTCCTTTTTGTTATTATTTTCTTACAGCTCCTTACAATGTGTATGTATGTGTAGTTTAATTTGTTCGTATTTTAGTCTTTCGCTTGCTGCAATACGATTTTGACGCGTGTTTCTGGTCCATCTAACAAGAGTTACACCATGTTCCATGTGTATGTCAAATTTTACTTTAACATTTTATTGGTTCGTTTTTTTTTTGTCAAGAGGGGAGAAGCAGTAATTTTAATATTTTATCGTTGTGTATTTTATACACGTACATTTCACTTGCAGTTTTTTTTCGGACCAGTATGTGTAAATTTGGTTTTGAAAGTGAGTGTGAAAACACTTTTTGTGGAATTTCCGTATCATTTGATAGGACAGTGGGCAAACAGAAGAAACATTTTCGGATTTTTATAGAAAGTAAAATTTTTGATAACAATTTTATAAACATATTTTTTAATTAGAAATATTGTTTTAAAAATTTTAAACTGAAGTACACTTCTACACATTTTTAAAAAAAACAATCTGTGTTAAGCACTGTTCTCAGTAGTAAAACTATTAAATTTATATATTTTTACCCACCTAACTAATGTTAACAGTATTAATCATAAGAAAAAACGGTTAGAAAAAAATATCTCTATAGAAAAAGTTTAAAAGAAAAACTGTTATACAAAATGTTATAAGTAATAATAATTTAAAAACCCGTTATGAATGTATTTTTTTAACTGGAAAAACTATAATACAGACCGCTTTTATTAAAAAACGTATGAATTATTTTTTTTTTATAGAAAAACAGATGTAAACAGGTTATAACAGAAAAAACTTTTACCAAAAAGAATAAAAGGTCATACACAAAACTCTCTACAAGAAAACTATTTTTCTATAGGAGAAGAAGAAAATTTATCTATAAAACTATACAATTTTATATATATGTTTACTTTGTATCACTGTGCAATATTGCTTTTAATGAAAAAATCTATATCAACTCCCCCACAATATGTGCAATAAACACTACGACATTCAATGACTTTTCATTAGTTCCATTATACAAAATATCCACTTGTTTAAAACTCACACATTCATAGCCATACTTACACACATGCTATTACATTGCCGCATACACTCACACGCAAATATAATCACTTTTCGAAAAATTGGACAAAAAATGTATTGTTCAATTGAAAATTGAACTGGTTAACCGATGAAGCAAATGCAAGATGAAGTCTGAAGGACAGTCTAATGAACGAGACAGACTTGAATGTCAGACAAATTCAAACAGCCAGACACGTGGAGAAAGAGTATGGGAAAAGTATAAGTAAAGTCTCGTGCAACATTTTGTTGCCATTTGAAATCGAGCGATAATTTACTTAACAAATAAGTGACTTTGATGGAATCGTAAGGTTGTAAATGAAACAGGTTGGATTGTGAGAGTGTAAAGGGGAAGAAATCAAATTTTGGGGAAAAGTGGATATTTTTAAAAAGTATGGTATTTTAGTAATAGTTTTCCAACAATTTTTTAGTTACAAAATTGTTAAGAATTTTTTTCTCTTTAAATTAACTTTTCAATAAATTGTTGGAACATTTTTAATTTATCGTAGAGTTTATTTCTAACATCCTTTAGGACTATTATTAAAAACAAAGTTACTAAACTTTTTTATCCGCCACAAAAAAAAGTTGTTGCAAGTTTTTTTTAATATTATTGTCAAAGCAACGCCTGACCAAATTAAGAATTTTGGCATATTTGATATTATTTAGCCCATGGCCATAATACCCAACAAAATAACAACATCATTTCTATGTGTATAGGAAAGTGTATATGTGAGTGTGGGGGGCTAAATGTAATAAAATATGACTGCACTGCTGGGGGGATGACGATAATACAAACTTGCTTTAGATATTAGGGTGGTGTGTGCAAATTCTATACATATACAAAATGTTGTTGGCCATACGAATTATGTTTACAATCAAGCAAAAGGTATGCTTTAAGGCCGTCTAACAAATAAACGTATCATTTCATAAAAATCACTCCTTTTTTTGCGTAGTTAAAGTGCAAATTGCAAAATGATGCAGGGTTCCAATTTTTACAAATCATTATATATTGGGGGGTCATGTGCTGTAAGGGATGTTATTAGAAAAAAGCTGTAAGAATCATGTCATCATTTTTACTAAAAATGACGTTTTGTTTCTAAAAGCATTCATGGCATACAGTCGACTAGCAATGGTTTGATTTTTGTATAAGTAAGTTATTTGTTATGTTAACTTAACAAATTCAAACATATAATAACAATTAGAAAAACAATAAATAAATACAATTCCATATACATACATACATATGTACACGTGTGTACCTGCATGTTTCGGAAAAGTATTAAAACCATAAGACTTATCGACAGTTTGTTTAATGAACAAATATTTAGAAATTGACCAGCTTAATGAGCTTAACCTAAGATGCACTTTTAGTTTTGTTTAATACACTTGGGACTTTCATTGTTGAATCGTAAAAGTTCATTAAAAATTCGTTAAAATAAAAAAAATAAGAAAACGGTATTCAAGTTAGATTAACTAAAGAAAAGAAGAGAATTACCCGTTTCACTTTTTTACGTATGGTGCTAAGACGTTAAGGTCAAAGCTTAATTTTCTTTAATATAGAGGAGTTGACATCAACATATTGATCAGCTTCAGTACCTTCAGTTTGCGATTCGATGAAGAAAATATGTCTATGATAAACAATCCGAGGAAATTTAAAATATTTAGGAAAATAAAAGAAAGCTAAAAGTTAAGGTAATATTTATTACAGGCAGTAAAAATGTACGCACATATCTATATTGGTTTTTCAAATAATTATACAAATTTTTTAACCCCTTTTTTCGTTACAACCCTTATATTGTTTATTTCAATACAATTCAATTAAATCTCATTACATAAGTTGTTTCATAAACGGCTTAAATTTAATACAAATGAAAATTTACTACTCCAACTAATAATATTTGGCCACAATTCAAAAGCCATTTTAATGTGTGGCCCCAAGGAGTTTGTTGTAATTAACAGCAAACATTTTAGCAACAAAATCACACAAGACGCAGTTAGACCAATTTCAATGAATTTTCTAATTTAATAAATTTTTTTATTAAAGTGCAAATAAGTTTTTAGATGTTTTGTTTTAAATTTGGTATTTTTTGGAAAAGCTATAACTTAAGTTTTAATAAAAAATATTGCAGATGCGTTATTGGCATATAAGAGCGCATTTTAATTTAGGTCACAAGTAATTGATATTGATATCTTGAATGCTACCAGTTAGTATGACAAAGTTAAATGGAGGTTGATTTGTTTTTCTTATTTTAATGTTTTAATGGTTATTTCGAATAAGAAAATGACATAAAAAACATTTAACACAAAGTAAAATGAATTTACAAAAAGGCGATAAAAAAACTATTTGCCATAATAATGATATATTTAAAATTGTTTATATTTTGTTTACCTTAAAGTGTTATATTATTATTTAATTATATTAATCAGCAATTAAAAAGATTCAATTGTCTTCCCTTATGGATCATAAACATATCACATTAACTTTCAAAACAATGTGACACAATAATGTCAGTAACACAACCGCAACGATTCTAAGTTCGAAGGAATATGAAAAGACAGGCATTATGGCAGCACAATTCCATTTTCAAACAATTTAATTTATAGCCATCAATTTAACTACTATATAACACAATTATTCTTCTTTTGCATCATAAAACTACTTGAATTAATGGCCCAAGAACAGAATTAAACAACATAATCTTTTCCTAAATGTATCCAAAGCAGAAACTTTTCAAATATTTTATTGCTTTTATTATGGCACCACTGTGATTTAAACATTAACATGGTTTGAATAACAACAATAATTATAATAAAACTTTAATATACAACAAAAACACATATACATGTATGTACCTTTATGTTTAAGCAGGAATGGCTGGCATTAATAAAGGATATAATAAAGGACTTCATATGTGTGTATGTTTGTATTTCAACTAATAGTTAATCTGATGACTCCTTTCACACAATAATTAAATGAGTTTTTATATGAATGTTTTGCCAAAAGACATTCTCATTTTTGTGGTTCATTAAGAATAAAAATCGTACAAAACCATATGATTCAAGGGATCAAAGGACATGAAATGTTATGGCTAAATAATGTGGAAACCCTATAAATTAAACCCAAATATGAGTGAAATATTATACATTAAAAAAAGGTTTAATGTTTATAGCTTCATTTGAACAAGTTACACTGGCAATATAAAAGATATACAGGCTTTACAATAAAATTACTATTACCATTAACGACTGTTTAAAGTGTATCTTTCGAAGTAATAAAAAGTACCACTTAACGCAGGTTATTTAATGCTGAAATCCAGGTGTCTTCTTATATATTTACAAAATTTAAATTTGTTTATTAGACACAAGGATGAATATAATAAGTTGAATCCTAATGGGTTTTCATTTAAATTTACATGTTTTTTATTTAATCTTTTTTAATAATACTTAAAGGGATACTATCTGCCTCGTAAAATTAATGTAAAATAACTATAAGCTTTAATTAAGTTTTTTAAAGTACTTTTTCGTACTTTACAAATCCAAAATTATATATTATTTTCACAAAATCCAATTTCTCATCATTTGACTTTTAAAGACTTTTGAAAGCAAAACTTGTTATGTAAACAATAATTACACAAATAATGACGTTTTAATTTACATATGAGCACGAAAATATTTACTTAAAAGTTTTATGGAATACTTTAACATAAATTTTTCGACCGCACAACTAAAGTTGCCACAAAAAAAAAAGGACAGACTCATAAATTTATTTGCAACAGCACTTAATCACATTTGATATGTATACGCACATTATATGAAAGCAGCAGCGCTCATGATATAAAAACACAAAATATAAAATTTAATAAAAATAAGAAAAAGTTTTCTTTAAATTGCCACACAACACACAAACACCATCGCAAACGTACATACATATGCATCTAAAGATAAAAGAGAAAAATTTACATTTACAGTTTATTTACTAAACAAAAAGGTCATATAACGAACATTTAACTTATGTTACAAATTCTATTTTAGTTGTTGCTAAAAACTAATATTTAATTTGTGGCATAGAGTGCAAAAAGTGTGATAAAAGAACCACAATAATTTTTATGAGTGAAACTACAACTACTTTTACTACTCGTAATAAACATAAAGGCCACAATAAGGATAATTTACAAACATGCTATATTCTGTCCCTACATACTCAGTCAGTGGTTCTCAAGCCTTTAAAGAATCAAACTGCGATTTTCTTTAATTATTTTTTAACAATAAATACAATTCATCAAAAGGTTAAGTTAACTCTAAATTTTCAAGATAATAAAATCCATTCCACCACAGTTTGAGAGCCACCGCCGATATTTAAAAAGAAAAACTCAGGGAAGCTGAAAACTGAATCTTGCATGAAAATAAAATTTATACGAATTTTACTTTTGTAATCATATACAACAAGTTAAATTATGTTATGAGAAGCAACATAAGTGTCATTTGTAGTGTGTTGTACATTGCAGTAAAGTTGGGGCATGATTTTGGTTCCATTGTAGCATCATGTTTCTTAACAACAAACACGAGAAGAAGTGTGTTTGTTCTCAACCACCTTGGGAGGCAGTTGCTTTCATTAAAAGTTTACGATGTTTGTGAAAAAGTAACATAAGTAGTTGTTGCTCTTGTTCTAAGAACTTGAAAAATATAATAAAGTTTTACTACCACGTTAGTATGTGCTACACCACTTAGATTTAACAAGGAACTTTACACTCAGTTCCAGCAAAAATAGATTTAAATTTGCATTCATGTATTATTAAACGTACTTAAATTTAAAGATACCCAGCATATGAGAAAAAAGTTTTCTTTTAGGTACTTTTACTAAAATATGTTTATTATCTTACTTTTTTTGTGTAACTTATGTTTTATTTTTAATATGAAATAATTAGCTAAAAACATTGCTTTTTAAAAACAACTTCATATATTCCAAGTTATGATCATTAAATATAAAAATTTAGTTTTTTTGTCAGCAGATTCACACACATAGGGGACGATAGTAAATAAAAAAATAATTTATACATTTCTAATCGAATTACATTTCAATCAAATGAAACACAAGTATCATTGAAAATATTACAATAAAAGTAATTTAAGAAATCTGTTACCTTAATAAAAGTGTACGTAGCAGATCAGCTGATACATTTTTGTTGAAAAGGGTATATGCAAATTCGAGCTCTATCAATAATATAATTTTCCGTTCTGGATTGATTTAACTATTTATAAATGCTTAATATTTTCTGCATGTGTACGTTAGAACAGTGCAGTGGGAAGTACCTTTCTTATCAAAAACCACTATAAGGCTAAAAAATCGCTAAGAAAAGCTATGTTTATTAGGTTAAGTTTAAAACAATTTCTTTTTGATTTTATTTATGATAAATTTCGATTATTTTTATCAGTATCCTTTTGTAGACTATTAATAGTTTATTTTTGGTAAAGAAATATATACATATGTATAGGTTCATATGTTTTTATATAGTAATTGTACCACTTTTGGTTTTGAAATAGAAGTAAAATAGTGTTTAAAAATAGCTCGATTTCTTGTGAATTTCTGACAGTTGTTATCACTGAATTTTACAAATTTTATGTTTTTTTTTTTTTTTTTT
>NDXZ01020950.1:0-20080 GCA_003055125.1 Paykullia maculata
ATGTATGTATACATATTTTTCTAAATATTTTTTATAATAATTTATTTAACTGCATATACCTTATATTTTTTTATGGCTTCAGTATTTGTGTGCACAGTAATTGGTTTGTATTAATCGAAATAAACAAAACTTATTTAGTGATAAAATTATTTTGATAATTTATTTCTTCTTATTTTCGTTATTATTTTATTTTTTTGTTTTTGTTTTTCTTTGAATTATGTATAAACTTTTTACTTTAAATTGTATGGAACTAATTCATGTTGGTTGGTTTATTATTAAAACAACAAGAACGAGGAAAATATTGTTTTATTTAAATAAATAAAAAAAGTATTAACAAAATCGAATTGTGAAGAACAGAAAACGATAATAATAATAATAAAAAAATATTTATATAGAAACTGATATCAAAGTGCATGTAACGCATAATTTTACTAATACATAATGGCTATTGTGGTAAATCAAATTGTATTTATTAAAAAAAAAAACGAAACTAAAAAAATAAATAGAAAAAAAAAAATAGAAAAATAAATAATTTTATAATAATTGTAAAGTATTTAAGTATGAAATTAAATAAATGCTATTATTTTAATGTAAGCAAATAAATTCAAACGAATTTTAACATTTGGCGTTTTTCTGGTTTAATTGTTCTTTTCGTAATCTAATCACTTCAAAAAAAATGCTTTTTCATTGTTTTTTAATTCTGGTGATATTGTTTGTTTTTCCTAAAATAAAAAAACTGGTGACGGTTTAATATTTTTTACATTTGCATGATTTTTTTTTAAATATGGTAAAAAAAAAAATAGTTATCATATATTAGCATTAGTATTTTGTATATTATATGTTTTTTCAGTCTAGCCAGTTTGTTATCACTTACCTTCGACATTTTAAATCGAACGTTTGTATATAATAGCATTACATTTTACTCAGATTACATTTTACTATTTTATTATAATAAGTATAAATCTAAAGTAAACAAGTAAAAGCACTGTATTTGGCTGTGCCAAATCTTATATACCCTTCACTACGTGTAGGTATGGAATAGGAAGTGTATGTACGTATATATGTGTGTAATTACATGTCCGAAAGGATTATTATAGAGATTTTGGTTCGTATAGATTTTTCGCCTATATCTTTGCAGATTATGGACCAATTAGTCCATAATTTAGTTATAAACTATCCAAAAGCTTCAAAGTATTAATCTTTTTTGTGCAAAAAAAGTGGTCGTCTTTATTTGCTTAAATCTTAGCCGGTTATTGATAGATCTTGCTAGTTTTCAATACCGATTTTCTCGAAAGTAAAAGTTTGATACCTTATACAAGTCTGGGTGACCTATGGGAGCTACGAAAACTTGATTTCAACCAACACACGGACAGACGAACATGACTAAATTGACCTCCCTATCTATAAGGATTCAGAATATATATACTTTATGGGGCTGCAAGTGAATATTGTAGAAATTACAAACGGAATGACATACTTATATATACCATTGCCACCTGTGGTGAAGGGTATAAAAATCATTAAAACTAGCAACTTTTACTTACCTTATACTGTGCTAATACGAACATCTTATTTGTAATCGTTGTGTAAGAAAAATCAATATTTCAAATTAAGCTCTTTTCATCAGCTCTAAAGTCCAATATTGGAAGTTGTTCAACATAAACTCTAACTATTCTTTTCTTAAAAAAAATCTGTGAAATAATTTGTGTAATTGTTTTGACACGCTGGGACCGATTGTATTAATATGTTTAGAATAATATTAGCATATTCTTCTTTGAACAAGTTTTTATGGAAAGATTTGATTTAATTTTTATTCGCAAAAACAATATTCTATTAGTACTAAAAATAACCTGTTATTTGGATAAACATATCCAATTTTACATACATACAAATACATATACATATGTATGTATGTATTGTTAATAACTTTCGTATTTAATCCTAATTATTAAAAATTTACTGCCTGTTTTTTTTTATCGTTTCATTGATGCCTACTTAGCCCTTTACGGGTTAAACTAAGCATGATTTTAGTTGCCCGAATCGCGAAAAATATTTTTAACCCCGAAATTAAAAAAAACCCACAAATGAGATAACATTTTATTATTATTGTTAGCCATTTAAAATTGTGTTTAATATAAATACATATACATACATAAATACATATTCATTTGCAAATGCATTTTTCTTTGTTTGTCCTTGTTTCATACGTTGTTTTAAACTGCTTTTTTGAAATACTTAAATAACCTAAACCCATTAATTAGAGCTTAAACTTATGTCTAAGTTGTTTTTAAAAAGCTAAATAAAAAAGTCAAAATATAATAAAATAGAATTGCTTCAAGAACTGTTGTAATCTCATAACAAGTCCAAGTATTAAGTAGAAAGATATTAGGAAGTTCTGATTAAAATTCTTCTGTAGATAATTATTTTGAAAAAAAACTTGTTTGAAATTACTTTTAACTAAGTATCCAGTTGAATTTTATCTAATAATTTAGAAAAACACAAAGAAAAATATTTTCTTTAAAATTCAATAATGCAAAACTTTGGCTGTATTTTTTAAACAAGTTTTAAGAAATTCATACAAAGTTATTTTGTCTGGTAAGTAAAGAGACTGATTTACATGATTTTTTTATAAAAACATATAGAGAATTTTTAATTAGAAAAGAAAATTTTGCAAAACACTAGTATTTGTATTAAAGTTTTTTGTTTACTCTTACATTTAGGGTGAGAATATAAACATTTTTATTTTAGCATAAAACATTTTAACGGCCTATGTTCTTCATGAATCTTTTATTTAAAGTTCTATATATTTTTCAGTGTATTTTTATTTTATTTCAATAAATAATGTTCTATATATAGAACATTAATGGTTTTGTTCATAAAGGATTTTTGAAAAAACAGCTTATTTTTCATACAAAACTTGTTTTATAAACCTTTGAATAAGTAATATCATACACTTTCTTTAAGAACATCGAAATAGTGAATTTGTTAAAGTAAATGTTTTCGTTTGGGCTAAACAAAACAGCAATGTTTAGTAAATTTTTTTATAATCAATATATCTATTTTATTATATAGTTGTCGACCAGTGATCAAAATTCGACCATCACTTTTACTGAACCAAAATAAGTACATATATTTGTCCCAATTTGGCCTTCCCTGTTTTAAGATATAATTTTTTTCTCTTTTGTTTCACCTGCTTTCTTTTATTTAGTTATAAAATCAAACACATGTTGTTTTGTTTATATCTTTATTTTGTTACCCATAAGGGATCTTTTAATGCTTATAACTTCTAAAATATTAAACCGATTTTAGAAAACTTTCTTGTAATTGATTTTTATTTTTTTTATTGATCCCTTAATAAAAAAGGTTTTGCTAAGTGGCGGTGAAGTCGACATATTTTTCCATTGTCAATTATTATAGAAATAATATAAAAAGTACTTCATGGTAAAATTATTTATTGTTTTACACTCAACAAGGTACAGACAGTTGGTATAACATGTTTTTCTAACCCAACAACATTTTAAAACATTATTAGAATATGTAACATTAATTTCTTTTGAAATCTAAAAACTAAAAACATTAGCTTGCTAAGTTAAATATAAATATAAATATAAGTAAAACGTTAACAATTTTTCTCTTTGGTGAAAGAAAATTATTTATAGTCTTCACTTTGAAACGACAACGACGCTTATAAAAATGTGTTTGTTAAACTTAATTAAAGGTAAGATTTACGATAGAAAACTGTAAAATCTTTTCGTTCATTATCTTACATTTCATTTTATAACATTTGTATCTTTATCTATTAATAATAATTTTAGTAGTGTTTAATTAGATGTGGCTTTCTTCTTAATGTAATAAAATCATTTTTTAATTAATTTTTTCTTTATGAATTTTTTTACTTCCTCCTTTTTTTATTCCTACTAAATCTCTATCCACTTTTCCTCTATACCGCCAATCTCATTACAGATCATGAATTACAAGGACCGCCTACTGTTCTTTCTTCTTCTCTAATAAATACTAATCTAATGCCACCTCCCTCACCCGTACAAATGCGACGAGATTCAATACTTAAACAGCAAGGTAGTGTTAGAACTGAAAAACGAGTGTCGATCAAACAGACGCCAGAAAATACTAATGCAAAATTATCGACCTCCAATGTAGAGTATGTGTCGGAGAAGTCAAATGATGCTACTGCTGCAACGAGTTCTTTTGGCAATAATAAAAAAAGGCAGGGAAAACTAACATCAGGTAAGATTGTATTTTTTCTTTTAACAGATACAATATAACAAATACATCAGTGTTGCTGGAGGGGTAGTTTGCAAGAAGTCACAATAAAACAAGTATATTTTTTTCGTAAAAATATATACTTAAACTTTAAATTTTATATGAAAGTTTAAGAGGTATAAGAGACATTTAAGCATATAAACGAATACCCCTATTATAATTTTATGAAAAAAAAAATTCATAAATAAGTTTTTTTTTAATTCCATATTTGCCCACTCAATGGAAATGTTGATCATATTCGAGACTTTTATGACTCTTCTACGCGGTTAAAGCAATTTATGCGCTCATGATCATAAATGATACTTTTGTCGGGAGAAAATGGTACCCTACCTGTGATTCTTCTTGATGAGTCTTTTTTAACCCGTTTTCTGGTCAGATTTTAATTATGTTTGAGTCATATTTAAGTCTAATTCTAATTAATTACGAGTCTTTTTCGAGTTTTTTTTAAAATCATTTTTAAATCGCATATGAATCGTTTGCGAGTTTTTTTAAAATCATTTTTAAATCGTATTTTAACCGTTTAAGAGTCATTTTCGAATCTTTTTAATCATGTACGAGCTCGTACAAGTCATTTTAGATTCGTATTAAGTCGTATTTAAAAGAAATTAAAAATAAAAAACAAAATACGTTTTCTTTTCGCCAATCTGTTCTTAGCATGCACAAAATGCTTCTGTAGCACCGAATTTCTCTCTGTCTGTGCTTTTAAATTTCAAATATAAAACAATTTTAACAGAATTAATTAATAGCTGCTATTACAAAACACTTTTCTGCGCTTGGTTTATCGCTGGTCCCCTTCCAGAAATATAAGGAGGACAATTCATCAGCAAATACTTTTCTTATAGCGGTTCTTAAAAATTGTGCAGGTCCTTTATCGCCTGTTTTTGCAATAAATTCCTTCTGAAATTTTTTATAATTTTTAACCAAACTGATATGTATGTAGATTAATTGATCATTGAATTGATAAATCTATAATACTTACAAATTGCCTAAGCGTGTTCTCATCTTTTTGTATTGTAAATTAGTAAAAAAAAAAATTATTTTTCACGAATTATTTATTAAAGCTTGAGGTCTTTTTATATAAAATAGTTTTTATTTATTTTTTTATTTTCAAAATCTCGCCACTCCGTTGTGTGGCATCTTCAGGAATTTATAATTTATAATTGGCTTTAATATTAGATATTTTAAATTGAAAAAATTATAGTTTGAAAAATAAATTTAAATAACAATTGAAAAATAAATAATTCGTGAAAATCATATTAAAAAGGTCAGAAAACTAAAATATTTAAAAAAAAAAATTCTGTTATCAACAAAAAAAAAAAAAATAACAACAAACAGTTTTTCGTCTGCCAACTGCGTGAAATATTTTTTTTACATAAATTTAAAAACAGTTGTATTTCAAACGTTTGTATGATCTATTTATGATTGCTATAGATTTTGTTATTGTATTTCCGAATCATTTTTGATCATTTTTTCAAGCGCGCAAGAGATTTAGTAGTTTTTTAACATTAAAAGTACTCGAAGAAGACTCAGTTAGGTGATTAATCACAAAACAATCTTCCAAATGCTAAGTACAAAATGCACAAGGATTTTCAATAAAACATAATACTTAACGATTTTTAAGTTTTGAGTTTTAGGAGAGTAATGTTAACATTACTAGAAATTATTTTAATTAGCTTGCTTTAATTATCGATCGTAATAATCGTCCTACTATACAGGCTCTACCGGGTAAATGCGACCTAAACTATTTGGTAATTGATGTTTCTGTGCATATGAGAGATCACACCGTTAATATTCATTTGATCTCTTAAAATGCCTGTTTTTATTAGGCAATGGGAATATGCCCTTGTCATACTAGATTATCTCAATAACTTAATCCTGTTGATAGTTAATAACGCCGAAACTTCTCAAATTGAACTTTTCCAAAAGTTGTCAGAATCCCTAATTTGAATCGTTAAGATAAAAGGGTATAGAAATAGGTCTTGCTCTTGTGCTTAAACGCAGTTAGAGGGGCAATATTGAGGGCGAAAATTCTATTATTCTAACTGTCATTCATAAGAAATGTGCTGGTATATAAACATATAAACGAATTCTTATTCTTTAGTTAATATATAACATTATACTGGTACCTAAAATAAATTTTAGTTCAATATACATACAGAGGTACATATCTTTTATTGTGTTTTTTATTTTATTAAAAAATTACTATGTATGTTTTTTCTGAAACCCCACTTAAATTTTAAATATATGTAATTTCTTTTTGCTGATAATGAATGATATTTTAAAAAGTTTTTAATATTTTCCTTTGTCGCCATTAAATCATACAGCTTGTGGCCACATTTTGCCGAATATAACTTCGAAAATCAGTTTTTATTTATTAGTTCCGAAAACTATATCAATAGACTGATTTGAAGCTGATGTAAAGCTTTCTTGCCCATTAAACATCTTAGATGTCAACCAGACGGCATCACTGATGAACTATATGTGTGTTCATTAAAACAAACTTAATCTCTTATATTTTTTTTGCAGGTCCCCGTCCAGCCTCTTTGGTGATAACCAAAAATGATGGAAATTCACATTTCAAATTAGTTCGATCGTCATCAATCGATTATGATGATATTGAATCACAACAACACACCGTAACTATACACAAGCCAACAAATCGTACAACACTTCTGGAGCAATTACAAGAAGATGAATCGGCTCCATTAGTACTTACCGTAGACAAGTGACACTACAAAGAATATCATAGTATAATTTCTTTCTAAGTTCCGTTTATTATATATGTACATATTAATCTTAAATTTAAAAATTATTTCTAAAGCTAAACATTTTAGGATAAAAATGGGTCATAAAGTGGTACAATACCGCCACTTCTCGACAGTCATTAACATCAAATTTTCTTATTTATTTTCTGTTTATAGAACATTTTTGTTAAAGTTTGACCTTAATACACTTATAAGCAAATTTTAAAGAAATAAAATATTTTCTTCTAAAAACTTTGATAGATTGAAAAATTGATAATTGTATTGGTGGCATTTTTTAAAGTAACGATAAATATTATATTTATTGCAATTGATAATAATTTTTTTTTGATTTAAAAAAAAGTATTTAAATAATCCTCTATTTATAGAAAATTTTATATTGACATACATACATACATATGAAAATATTTTGCGTTAGTTAGAAAACGATTCAGATGCTTGCAAAATCTGTCATAAATTTGAACAACTTCTAATATATAGACAACTTTCGATTAAAACTATTCATAGCAAATTTTCGTAAATTCCTAATAATGCGAAATTGTTTTAAAATATTGAAATTGCATATATGTATTTTCATTCGAATATATAGTTTTAATCTTTATCTCAATAATCCGTATTGCACGTGCAATCCAAAATAGTTTTTATGTTTGTCCTTTTAAAAGAAACAAATTTTTCCTAATTAGCAGTCAAAAATTGACTGCTGAAGAGGAGCTGTGGCGTAAAAGTATCGAATAATTTGTTCATCGCAACAGATCTTTAAAGTTATCTGACGAAAAACAACGTTAATAAGTTTACTTCAATTTCTAATGTTAATTGAATTTATTTGTTTTCAGAATTTTTTTTTAGAAAACAAGAGTATATAATAAATATATCTACACACATTATATGTATAACATAGATTTATTAGAGAATTAATACAAATATATAAACATATATTTTTGGAATATTTTATCTTTTCATAATGTAACTACTGAAACAACACATACATAAGTTTAATTAAAAAAAGAAAAAAAAAAATTTATTGCTTTGTAAGATATCATTAATTATTTAACAAACGCATATTGTGTAAACACCAAAAAACAGTTATTTATTGCCAATATACATAAATTAAAAAAAAAAATTGAACTTTATTTTGATTAAATTAAATGGTATTTTAGATAGCTAAAATTTACAGAAGTCGGCAACCAAACTAGGACAGAGAAGAAATGAAGTTTAACCGATAAAGTGGAAAATATGTTAATTGATTGAAAGACGCCTGCCCTAGTGAAGTAATGTTTAAAAAAATCTGTCAAAACAAGTAAGAGCGCTATATTTGGCGGTGCAAATCTTATATACCCTTCACTACGTGTATTTCGGTTTTTGGCTTATATCTCGGTCAGTTATTAAGCGATTTTACTGGTTTTCAATAGCAAAAATTTCAGGAAAATTTCTGATCGTTTGTCGTCCGTACGTCATCGGGGGGCTGAGAAAACTTGATTTCAACAGACGGACATGGCTAAATCGAATTCCCTATCTATAAGGATTCAGAATATATACTTTTGGGGTCGCAAATGAATATTGTAGAAATTACAAACGAAATGACAAACTTATATATGCCCTTATCACCTTAGGTGAAGGGTATACAAATAAGTGCCAAATCAAGAAGTGTATATACGTATGCATACACATATATACATAGGTCATCATTGATACAAACATATAAATAAAAGGGTATTTTTTTAGAAAACCCGAATATAAAGGGGGCAAAAAACTACTAAAAAAGTGGTAAAAAATTAACTTCTATCTAAAAAACTGAACATAAAAGAGGGGGTAAAACCGAAAAACGCGTTTATAAGCAGATTATTAGGCCAGTTTGGATGAAATTTGAAACACGGAAAAACAATTTCAAATTTAAATTTAAAAATGTTTCGCTAACGAAGTAGCGTGTTATACAACAGTTAACACAACTTTAAATTATTTAATTTGTTATTAAGAATAATCAAGTCGTTGTTTGAATTAAATAGAAAGATAATTTTATGAAAAAAACATCTTTTATGTATTTCTTCTGTAGAATATTTTTGCAACACTGTAAGACTTTTTATCCGATAGCCTAAAATTGTATAGCATTTTTAAAATTGTTTTGGGTATCCAGATGACTAGCCAGTTTTGTGCCACTTGTTTATTTAGGAGCATTCCGTTCCGTCCGTTACTTTATTCCGTTCAAATAATAAATGTTCTTCGTTACTTATAAAAGGTTATTACTAGGGAAACCACAGATATGCTCTAAAAAAAAGAGTTTGATGCTTTAAAATATGCTCTCAAAATATGCGCTTAAAAAACAAAACCCATTGGTTTTTTGTTGTAATTTTTTTAAGTTTAACGGGTTTCACGGTTATACTCTATCAGCCGTATTTATAACAAAAATTTAGCATGGAGTTAGCATAAGTGTCATTTTTAATGTATTTTTTATCTACTCTGCTAAACTCTTTTTAACTAACAATCAAACTCTTATTATTGGCTGCTAGAAATTCTTTACAAATAAAATTTTTGCCAACTCTCTGCTTAGCCTAATCGGCTTGCTAGTAAGCAGATAGTTGTGTGTGATGTATACGTAGTTTCTAATTTTTCTTTATAGATACAGCCGTATATGTGTAATATTTGATCTGAATTGTAATATTCTATATAAAAAAATACTCTATATAAAAAAAAAATACTCTACATAAAAAAAATACGCTATAAGTATAAAAAACTATTTTTAAATTTGTACCTATGTATAAAGGGGACTATACATTGGTCTCGTCAAGCATTATGGTGGTATTAGTGAAAATTTGTTTGTAAGTGTGACACCGACGATGATGGATCAAAATCAAAAATTGTTGATTTTTGGCATGCTTGACGGGTGATTTTGATAAATGTATATGCTCTAGCCATCAAGCACGAACACATTTTAAACAAGATTTCAAACAGAACAGACGCTTAACTTATAATAAAATATATATAACATATACATACATATATATATATATATAACATATAAATATTTCTGAAACGGATAAATATCATACCCCGTCTTACTTTTTTATTTATTTATTACAGTTCTCCTTTTTATTACGTAACAATATACATACATACATACATAATTTATATATTAATGTATATGTATATATGTATGTACATTGTGAAATTAAAAGAAAAATATTTTTTAAACTTTTAGTGCTTAAATTTGAAAAAAAAAACAAATTATTAGTGATTCTACATTCTATCGCTAGAAGCTCCTTCTCTGGAGTAACACCTTACGGTGTTAACTAAATAAAAAAAAAACAAGTAAGAGCGATATATTTGGCTATACCGAATCTTATATACCCTTCACTACGTTCTCTATGTGTGTATATTAGTTCCCTTTTTTTTTTAAATACACAAACATTTTTTTTGCTTATTTTTCCCAATAAAATCATTTTTGTGTTAAAAAACAAACAAAAAAAATAAAATTTTTTTACTTAAAAATCGAACATTTTTTTCTTTAAAATTCCGCAAAAGACATGTCTTACACACAAATGTAATAATTTTTGAGTAAAAAAAAAAACTTAAAAATACGAGGCAGTCGTCTTTTTTTGCTTATATCTCAGCCAGTTATAAATGGATCTTGCCAGTTTTCAATACCGATTTTTTCGAAAGCATTTCCAAAAGTTTGATACCACAAACAGCCTGGGTGACTTATGGGAGCTACGTAAACTTGATTTCAACATACACACGGACAGACGGACATGGCTAAATCGACTTCCCTATCTATAAGGATCCCGAATATATATACTTTATAGGTTCACAAATGAATATTCTAGAAATTACAAACGGAATGACAAACCCTTAACACATGTGTGTGTGTGAAGGGTATAAAAAGTATCTACATTCTAATTTATTTTTTTCAATATGTATGTACATATGCATGCATGTAAATTTTTAGTATGTAAATTATATTTATTTTATAAAACCTAAAAATGTCTAACTTAGTTTTTTTCGAATTCGCTTTTTTACGGTTTTGGTGCTTTTTGAAATTAAAAAATCGACAACGTTGTTCTCAGATGTCGGCATCTTTTAGATTGTTTTTTTCTCAAACAATTTTTTTACAATTCTCTCTTTATTTGTTTTACTTTGAGAAAATTTGTTTCATTTTTGTTTACATCTACTTTGCCGGTTTTATGGAAAACTCATACACACAAAAAATGTTAAAGATACATGTATGTTTCGTGACGTCATCATACTACGAAAATAAACCTAAAGATAATAAGAAAAAAACATATAGATAAGTTAAAAATACATAGTCGCAAAATGTTAATTTGTATAAACAAAACAAAAACAGCTGTTTGTGTACCAAACATACAACTTGCTTCGAATGAGTATACTAAAGAGGGAATAAAACAAAAATTTTCATCTAAAGGTCACCTTGAAACATTTGAAAAAAAACTTTATTTCATTTAAAACGAATTCTGCGTGCGTCTTAACACATCGTGATTAAAAGAAAATTTAGGTAATTAAAAGAAAATTTCATAAAATTAAAATTAAATTAAAAAAAAATAGTTTAAAAACACATCTTCGATAAAAAAATAATTGTTTTATATAAATTGAAGTGTTAAATAATAATGTAAAATGCATGAACTAAAATTATCATGTGTATTTATGAATGTGACAATAAATGAAATAAGATACAAACTTTAGTTAAATAACTAGATTACAGAAATATGTATACAAAAACGCTTGTTAGTAGTGATACAAATTTTAAAATCATATTAAAAATTTAACGGGTTTGTGCAATAATCAACTACATAACCTTATTTTTAACGTTAAATGCACTTCGTATGTTATTCAATGTTTACGACAGACATAAAAAAGAATTAATTTATTTATTAATAAAAATTTGTTTGTTGAAAAAGTAAAAAAATGGTCATAAAAATGTGTTTTTAATCCCACAAAAAACTTAAGACATAGAAACATGAACTATAAGAAAGGAAAAACGCAATTTCAGTATTTTTTTTATTATTCGTTATTTCTCTATCAACCATAAGATTTAGTTTTAATTGAAAAACTTTCTATCAACAGCAATAAGGTTATAAGCCTATAAACATATACACATAATTCTTTCCTGAAAATGTTTATACAATTTTACTTAACAGATTAAATATGTTGATATTATTAGTGGTATTTAAATGTTTGTTTAATAAAGTAAATTAAATGCCAATTCTAAATCAGTTTTAGAACTTTTTTGTTGTAAATGTAAGTGAAACAATTTATGGCTTATTGTAATAAGAGGATAAAGTTTCTCATTATTATATCGTAAAATAAAGATGATATTGGGGACTATCCAATAATAGGTTTGTTGTTTCATTAACAAATGGTTCAATAATATTTTATGTACATATGTAAAGTTGTTTTGCCCAGGTTCTAGATTAGATCGCCAAAAATTTTAAAAAACATATAATCAAAAATAATTTAATTATGTTAAAAATGCAACAAATAAATGAAAAGGTAATATTACGTGGGATTTTTAACGGAGAAACCTTTTAATATTATAAATTGGTCCTATGTGTATTGTATTGTATGAGAGCTTAATTTAAATGCTTGACAGTGTATATTAATTGTAAGATTGATTAAGAATGAGTATGATACTTTTTAAAAAGAATTACAAATTTCAATAACAGTTTTTATTTTTAAGATATAGAAAAAATATTTCATTATGTACTTTAATATATACCTACTTGTACATAAGTAGATACATTTTTTATTGTAGGTTCTTCATTTCTTTTACCTTTGTAAAATTTTAACGTTATGTTTTAATAATTTAAAATGTTTACGAAAATGTACTGAAAATGAAAATGTGATTAAAAAAAATCATCAATATTGTCAATTAGGTATTGTTGCATACAAGTTTTTATTTTCAATTTTTTCTAGAAAAATTATTTTTTTAGTAAAGCGGTTGCCTAAACTGTTTAAAGGATAATATGGTACTGTACTTACTCATTAGCATTTTAATCCTCTTTTTTAACCCGGCGATTTTATTGGAGGCAAGTACGTATCCCGCTCGCTTACAAAAATAAACTTAAATATGTAATTCCTTTCATGTTAGTTAAACTTTCTAATTACTATTAAAGGCTCTAACATATATACAATCGTCAAGGAGACCAAACGGTCATGTATCAAGCAATCAAAATGTTAGCAGTCGGAATGACAAAAAATTATAAAATTAAAAATGAAAGAAAGAGTAATTACTGACAACTTCCAAATAATGCAGACGATATAAAACTGTCATTAAAAAGTATATTATTGAAAAGTAGCAAGTCATTATCTAGTTTTTGCTGGATTTGTATGTAGCAATAGCCACTTTAATTAATTTGTTTTCCTTTTTAATTGCTTTGTTTTTAACTTGTTTGAAAAACGTTAAAGAAAACGTTTAAACTTTATAACAACTGTAGTTAAAAAACAACAATAATGTACAAACTTTAGAAAAGAATTTGTACCTTTGAGGCTCTGCTTAAACCCATGTATGCACTGATCAAAATGAACTTGATCAAATTTTTATATAAACAATTAACAAAAAAAAACTAAAACAAATTAGATTAATTTAAAAAGATTATAGGTACCTACATATTTAAAGCAATTGAATACTTTTATTAAAAATGCTTCTTATACCCTTCACCAGAGGTGACAAGGGTTTATATAAGTTTGTCATTTCATTTGTAATTTCTACAATATTCATTTGCGACCGCATAAAGTATATAAATTCTGAATCCTTATAGATAGGGAAGTCGATTTAGCCATGTCCGTCTGTTGAAATCAACTTTTCTCAGCCCCCCGATGTCGTATGGATACGCTATTGGTATCAAACGACCAGAAATTCCCGGGATTCCCGGACAATTAACGATATATAAGCAAAACAATTTTTTTCCTTTTTACACAAAAATTATTGTATTTGTGTGTAAGACATGCCTTTTGGGGAATTTGAAAAGAAAAAAAAATTTCTAGATATGTATGTATGTAGCAAAAAAAATTTTTTTTACACAAAAAACATTTACTAATTGGTCCAAAATCAGCAAAGATACGGGCGAAAAACCTATATGGACTTAAATTAATATCATAAAAAAGTCAAGTTTTCTAAGACTCGGACATGTAAATACATACGTACATAAGTAAGTATACATACACACATACCATACATAAATATGAAAATAAGATTTGGCACAGCCGAATATAGCGCTCCGACTTGTTAATTATGTATTTGGTTTTTTTGCATTTATTTTCAAAATCCTACCCCCAATTAAAGTTTCTGGCTGATTTAGAATAAGGTTAATTATATCTTTTTTTGTTTCTGTAACACATTTTGCAATTTTTACAAAAATAGTTGAGATTTTATTTACAGTAATTATTACTTTCAGAATTATGTAAAAACAAATTTGTAAAAATATCTAGTTTGTACCAAAAGTTTATTAAAGTAAAGTTAATGTTAAACTTACAAAGTATGTACTTTCATAAATAATATTCATCACTTAAAAAAATACCCTTTATACCTAGTTGTTGCTTCTTTAAATAAAAAAAGTTAGCAATTAGTTAATTAGCGTAATCGTACGTGACATTTGTACGCCTACAGAGTGGTACAGATTTTGCAAAAATAGTGAAGCCAGAACAATAATTTCGTCAATATGTTACATTCAGAGGGTACTATAATTAAAAAAAATTCAAAACATTCGGAACCTTATCGTCTGAAATATCGGGCGAAAAAAGGTTGAGATACATACATGTAAAAATATGCGAAAATCTGCAAATTGTTTTAATTCTTACAGTACGCCAAATATTTTCCCTTAATAATCCGTAATTTTTAAATAAAAAAAGTTTATGGAGAATTTTTTTAATTAAAAAAATTTAATATCGCACGTGACATACCGTACGTGACAGATTTTTTTCTGATAGTATTCTTAAGTAATAAAATATACCTATGTTTTGTAAATATATGCATAAAAAAGTTAAAAACAAATAAAAAATGTGTATTTGATGAAAATAGCAACAACAACAATATTCAATTTTAATTTTTTCATTTAATGAATACGCAGCTCGAGAAAAATTTATATTTTGACTTTCATAATGAGGTTTTTTTTTTATTTTTGGAATGGGGTGGACATTTTGCCATTTTTTTATTGAGATTAGAAAAAGTCTTTAATCTCTTCGGCAGCAACATACAACAAATTAACTTTTTCCACACAAATTAACTCCTTCCATTTATGAGCACATTCATAATCACACAATTTGCCACACCTTTCTTTTAATATTAGCACCTATTCCATCAACTAAACATTTACCATGGGATGTTGCAAAGAAGTTCTGTTCTAAATATTGGCAGCTAAGTTCGTTTACAGAAGAAGAAATACTTTTCAAAACGAATTAAATATGCAATAGACCTTTTTTACTCATCTTAATAAAATATTTATAATTATCAAGTGAACTCTGATGCATATATGTAATTACAATTGTAGTACTTACAATATCGTACGTGACAAACTTTAAAAGATTATAAAAGTTTTATTACGTGAAATTTAAAAAAAAATCCGATTAATATTTGTTTGCGACGAATACCTTGCTTTAAACTTTTATTTTGAAATACTTGGTACCGTTAAAATTCAAATGACGTAGAAAAATAATGTTTTTGCACCACATACGTGACATCAGAATAGCACCCAAAGTAAACCCTAAAAAATATCGTTAATCGAACTCTATATTTTCTCATTCCTCATGGATCTTGTCCATTGTTTGTTATTACATTAATTTTAAAGTATAATTGCAATGATACAAATACATGAATTTATCCGCTAGTTAAGAGAAATAGTTAATTGCAATTTTTTAAAATGAATTAGAGAGATGATCAGATTAAACTGGTATTTTTGCTCATTTAAAATTGCAATAAGCTATAATTACCTTTACTAAAATTTTAGTGTGTTTTTTCCTCTTTGGCATATTTAAAAAAAGATGCGATGGTTTTTATTTCTTGAGTCGTGGTTGACATACTTATAAAAATGCCCATATGTACATAAGTACATACATATGTTTTATTTTCGCCAATTCATTTTGAGAAATTCTCGTTCTTAGCATGCGGTAGTCGAACCGATAAATATATTTTAATTACAGGTTTATGAATGTATTTAAAAATCATTCTCTAACAAATCACCTGATAAAAAGGTACTCAAAACAAGTAAAAGTGTTTTAATTTTTTTTTCAATAAAATATTTGTTTACAAACAAATGGTCGGAATGGCAACACTAAAGCACAAAAGCAAAAGAAATAAAAAGCCGGGCAAACATTAAACAAAACCAAAAACAACAGTAAATTTAAAAATCAAAACAAATTGGCTAATTATCTTATAAGAGGGGTCTTTAACTTTTGATAAACTTTAAATAAACAAAAAGAAATGTTGAACAAAGTATGTAGTATGTACATATTTGTGTAGGTAAATATTTTTACCTATATGAAACATATGTATGTATGAAAAATATCTTTGCCAAAATAATCACGAGAATTCAAGCTATTTAATGTTAAAGATCAATAAAGATTAATGAAATATTTGAAATTTACTTACAAATACAATTTTTACATACATACTTAGGTACATATGTATGTAAATAATTACAAGGTTGATGTTACAAACTTGTTATAAAGTGTGGGTAACATGTGCTGTTTGACGTTTGATCAATTGCAATAAATATTTATATAAACACATACATACATATGTATGTCCTATAAAACTTATTTATGTAGGTACTATATGGACCCGGGCTGTTTCGCTACCCCAAACTGGTTGTTCAAAATTTCCCCTTTTTACCACGTTAATTTTATTCAAATCGGATCAGTTTTTGACTAATTAACACTTTTTCCCCCTTTTTTGTACTTTTCACCACCAGTTTTTATCCCTATACATATGTTAAAAATTCCAAAATGTACCGAAAACGTATTCTTAACAGAAATATTAGAAGCAATCAAACAAGCTTGAAGAATCGTTGTTACCTAAAGTCTGCCACATATCCGAACGAAACATAAAAAAAAAATAATTTTATACTTCATACAAACATTTCTGATTAAACTGGTCCCGTAGAGTGTATTCTTAACTATTAATGTTTTTTTTTTTACAATTTATATAATTTTATTATATGCTTATGCATGTACGTATGTATATGTACATTAGAGTGGTTCGCCTGCCATACAAAAAAAAAATTGTGCCAGCCACCCCCTAGGATTAAAGATAATAAATTTTTGTCATTTCCTTAATTTGTCCTTAATAGTTTTTTACTACCATGTCAAATTCTAGTTGTGACTTTTAAAAAGTCGGTTTGTACCCACCCTAATACTAAATATTTTTAAATGAAAAGTCAGGAAGTCACAACTAAAATTTGTCGTGGTAGTAAAAAACTATTAAGGACAGAAATGTAGCTCTTACAGAGCTTGCACAGCGGTATGCAAAATGTTATGATCGGACTAAAAATGGCGACACAGTGAACAAAATACTAAAAGGGCGTGGCAAAAAAATAAAAAAAATATTTTTGGAACTGTTTTTACATTATATTTAATCCTAGGGGGTGACTGGCACAATTTTTTTTTTCGAACCACTCTAATGTACATACATATGTACTTAATATTGTAGAAGCCGATCCATTTTTTCTTAATTGCTTCACTTATTTTTAAATTTAAATATTTTGTTGGCTTCATTAACCTTATCGCTTTGAAGACGTAAACTTGAAATGCAATCTATTTATATTAAAACATATGTTTTTAAATTAATTATTAATATACATTTTTTATTTAAAATAACGCATTAAATCTAATACTTGAAAAAAAATCATAGTTAAAACTTTTACGAAAATGTGGTGGCTTGATGGTCTCCAATGGGTTTTTAAAGTGGTTCAACGCAATTTTTCAACTGTTTTGACACTTGTCATGAGTCTGTATATTGTACGATGGGCCTATGATCGCTATCAGCAGCTAAGTGATAAAGAAATAGCTAAAAATAAAAACGAACAAAATATTATAAGTAAAAAATCAATCACCAATGACAGTGATTTTAGTAGTGGTAACACTAGCGCTGATGAAACAGTTACACCTAAATATCAACCACAACAAAGATCCGAACAAAAACTAGAACAAGAGCGATCTGTATCGAATAAAGTAATTAAAATTATGGGTAGCAAAACATCAAAATCTCCAAGTAGCGAGGTATGTTTTGATTTAATTTTTATTTTTCCAAGTCATGTACAACGTTGTTAATTTACAAAATAAGTGATTATAATTATTTTAATAATAAATGAAGCATGTACTGTGTCAAATAGTGTAAAGTGCATAACTAATCAAATGTAATCTTTTGTGTTATGTGTGTATGTGTAGTGCGAATTTTCTATAAAGTGGATATAAGTTTCTTAAATAAATTCAGTTTAAGTAAAAAATTGTGATATATGTATGTAGTTTGTCACATATGTATGTAATTTGTGGTTTGCTATTAGCCTTTTTCAAAACTAGTAATATCGACAATAACTCAGTACCTATAAGTTCGAAAACAAAAAACTCTGATGTTTGGGGCGCCACTAACACAACAATATCATTAACAATACACCAATATTAAAAACAACAACGACAATATAAATTTGATAAATAGTGTAATAAATAAAACATAATTTTCAAATGTAGGCGATGTCAAGCGACTTTATATATGTACATATTTATGTTTCTCCATAAAATATAATATAATGACGTTAAATCGCATAAGTTTCATTTTGTAAATTTTTCACGTAAATTATTTACTTCATTAAATCAATTAAATCGCGCGCTGTGTGGCATTTGTCGTCGTACTGCTAAAACTTCATGTCTGCAAGATTAATGCCTTTCAATTCAGGCACAAAAATATAAGTAACCCTGCCCGATGACTATAAAGTTCCCACTATGACCATTTTTAAAAATACAGGGACAAATAATTTCACTTGCTCATAGAGCACAGCAAACGGTGGTTTTTTGCGATTAAAAGATTTTTTGATAATGGCTTTAAAAGCTGCAATTCTGTTTATTTAAATAAATAAAATATGATAACATGTTTTTAAAAATTAAATTTTAAAACCTGCGAACAAAATACATCAACAAAAAAATTATATGTTGTATGTACCCTGAAGGAAATGTCGATAGTAAAAGTATACTGATTCACTATTGACATTGCCAACAGTACTACTGACCAATTATACCCCAGACAATGCTTTTTGCTATTGACATTTAACATTTGCTTGTCATTTAGAATCCACTAGTGACACTAGAACTATTGACTAGATAGTTCTTGTGGCACCATATGGAGACATTAGAACCAGAGATTCACTAGTATATTCAAGTGACACTGGTCTACAATGTTTAAAGAAATGGGGCTTAACACATATAACAGTTATACATATGTATAATCATTTTTTTTATATTATTATTAATTAATAAAAAGTTATAAAACTACGTACATATGTTTAGATAAAAGAACATTACTTAGAACTATAAATTGTAAATATGTACTTATGTATGTACATATGTACTTATATAAGTCTTTTTTTTTAACATTTACGTCATATTGCACGGAATAGTTGCGGCTATTTTGCTTGAAATATTTCTTCTTTTGTCGCTGAAAAGCTGCTCTTAAAGTCTTATTAAGCGAATAATTGAATCTTGATATAACATCTAATTATTGGAAAAAAAGTTTATAATTATATAAAAAAAATGTAAACACTTTTTTTACACAAATTACAAATTAATTATTGTCTTTTTGACAGAAAAAGCTAATACAATAAAAATAGGTACAATGTCACCAGAAATACCCTAGAACTGTTGTCTCTATCGAATTTCTACATGCACATAAAAGAAAAGTTTTCTACATTTTACCTAGTGCAATTGTCGCTAGAGAAAAGAGTGTTGACATAAAGACATTTGGTTCTTGGCTGACTACAGGGTATGTATACGCATGTACATACATACATATCGTCACCTAATATGCAAAAGGGCGTAACAACACT
>NDXZ01020954.1:4164-18860 GCA_003055125.1 Paykullia maculata
AAATACAGAGGGGCAAATGCCAAAAAATATCGATATTTTTTCAATATCGTTGCCGGTCGATATTTCGATATTTTTCGTAAATTCATAAAATATAGGAAAAACGAACTTTATTAACACAAAATTATTTGTTATTGATGTTTAACGGTTAACATAAAAACAATTAATACAGAAAACTATACATGTGGTTAAACTACAAAGTAAGGCGCTGTAAAAATGTAATTGAACCAATAACTATAAGATACTGACATAAGGAGATCCCTCTGTTTAATGTGTTCACCTGTTAAACGGCTTCTACTATCGAAGACACCGATGGGGCCTGACAAACTATATATTTAAGGGCGACTTCAGAAAGAACAGGCGTTGAATGCTGGGCGCATACAACTTCACATGGTTAAAGCTGAATTCACCCATTGTGTCTGAACAAAAATTTTGTCCGGAAATTTTTTTTTTTATATTGAGTTTCAAAAAGAAAGATAGATGTCAAACTGAATATAAAAAAAAATTGTTTGATCAAAATTTTTGTTAAGACACAATGAGTGAATTCAGCTTACACAGAAAAAAATGTTTAATTCTTTTGTTAATACAATTAAAAGTTTAATTAAAGTTCAACCAACAACACAATTTGTAAATACAATAACGACTTTGTTGGTTTATTGTTAACAGTCAGGTCAACAAAGTGATTTGCATTAACAAAACAAATTGTTAAATTTAAAGTTCCCAAGAGGTGGCGCTGCATGACCTTCCTAATGTTCCCAAGAGGTAGGGTAGGTAGGTAACTGTAACTAGCCTTCCTATGATGTTATCCTTTTTTTCCTCTTTTTCACTTAATTTTTAAAACTCGAAAACCATGATGAAATTTGTTTGTCTTCACCGAGATTTGAACTTGTGGTGTTTGGTTTTGTAGGCAAGCACTTTAACCACTACACTACGCCGGCACATGAAAACAAGTTTTCGTTTGCTTATTTTGTAATTTTCCAAATTTCCAAAAACTAATTGTTTAAAATTTTGACATCTTTTGTTTTATTAAATACCAACAAAATTATTAATTGTATTAACAAAAAATTTGTTAAGCCATAAATTTAATTTCAACAAAAAATTTTGTTAACTTCAATTTGTCGATATTTTTTTCTGTGTATGTTTATTAAAACAATAAGGTATATTTGTATTAAAAGGGCAGCAGATGTCATTTAAGATTTGCCAATTTAATGAACATCATTGTATCTCAAGCATATGTTTTAGCACAGATTTAAGTAATCAATACATGAACATTTTCTTAAAGTAATAAAACTACAATTAATTTTTTTATTCAGTTTTATAAAAGATGTATTTAACCAAGAATACGATATTTGTATATTAAATACAAAAAAGTAATACATGTAGCTTTCCTATAAACTATAATCTCACTATAGTTATATGTGCATATGTATATACACATTAAGAGATATCAATGTTTGGACTTTAAAAGTAAATATGCAACTTCATTTATATAATCCACATAAGACATCATCCGTACCAACACACATTCACCCTTCAATCTACAAATATAAACTAAACTTGCATAAATTTAATGTTTTCTTTAAATATGTACAATCATGCCGTTGGTACTTGCATATACATAAATATGCTTGTGTATGTTAAATACAGATACACATTTATTTAAATTTCTACATCTGCCATTAAGTTCTATAAGAAATTTTATTTTTTGTAAGATTTAAAAAATTTTATGTTTCATTTAGAAATGGCAGTGCTTTTGAGCAACAGCTACAAAAAATTAAAAGAAAAACAACAACAAAAAAGTGTTTATAATGTGTTGCATGCTGCATAAATAGCAGCAGCATGTCGTAGTTTGTAATTGTTAATGCAGCTACAACCCTAAATAAGTTGTTAGTTTTTATTTATATTTTTTTCTCAGCTGCTAAAATTTGAACAACAAACATCATCATCACACTTTGAAATCAGTTTCTAAATATGGAAGCAACGCATTATCATTAGCATACAGTAGTTGGGAGAAAAGTATTCGTACAGTGCTTAAGTATAAATTTTTTTGTTAGCAGAAATTTATGACAAAACACCTTTTTTAAATATTTATTTTGAAAATACATTAACAAGCGAATAAAAATATATTTATGAAAAAAAATTAAATTTTTAAACAATTTGCCAAAAATATAGAAGAGAATTTTTGGGTAATTTATGTGAAAAGAGAAATTTTCTGTTTTAAACCTTTTTCGGAATTTTTTTATAAAACAATGTTTTATCAAAAATTCCCTGTGAATTAAACATATCAAATGATAAAGAAAAAATCAACAACCAAATTCTATGAAAAAAAAATTTTGGAGAAGTTTTGGAAAAAGTATATTTAAAATATTTTTTTTTATATAATTTTTCGAAAATTTAAAAGTGCCCGATAAAAATGTTTAAATTATTATTATAAAAAAATACTTATAGTACATTTTCTTAAAAAAGTGCATTTATTTTCTCAAAGACAAAATCAAATTAAGTACCAAGCAAATGGTGTTACTGTCAGCTGGTTCCAAATATGCATTGTTTGCTTGTGTCAAGAAAAAACCTTCTTCAATATTTAATGTATGTTTAGTTTGGTTTGGCATTCCAACATGAATAGACTGACGCCTGAAAAACGCTTCCAAATTGTGCAAATTTGGCTCAAAACAAGATTGTCATTGATCCCGATTTTCATAAGCCAAATTTGTTTAGCTATGAAGCTCACTTTTGTTTGAATAAATACGTCAATAAGCAAAACTGTCGTATTTAGAGTGATGATAATCCTCAAGTGTATGTTCAGATACCGTTACATCCAGAAAAACTGTTTTGTGTGCTTTATGGGCTGGTGGAATCATTGGTCCGTACTTCTTTAAAAACGATGCTGGTCAGAACGTTACAGTCAATGGTGATTGCTATAGAGCCATGATTGCTGACTTTTTCGTTCATAAATTGAACAATCATGATATGCAGGAGCTGTGCCACAATTGATATTAATTGAAGGAAACGTTCTTGGGATTTAACGCCGCTTGACTGTTTTCTGTGGGAATATGTGAAGTCGCTAGTCTACGCCGCTAAGCCTGAAACGATTGACAACTTGGAGGACAACATTCGCGCCTTATTGCCGATATACGGCCACAAATGTTGGAAAAAGTAATCGAAAATTGGACCTCCAGATAAGACTACGTCCGATTCATCTTTGTTTTATTCCATTTCAAAGTTCTATATCTCTATTAAAAACACCCTTTAAAAATTGTATAAAAGCAACTCTCTAGACCGACCAGAGTATTATAAAATACAGTTCTTTTGAAACTTTTTCAAACAAAAAATGTTTCAAACCAACAATTTTTCCACAATTTTTTCTGCAGAATTTAATTAAAAATTTTCTACAGAAATAAAATTATTAAAAAAATATTAATATCAATAATATAAAATTTTTTTTTCAAATTCTCCTATAAAGGAAACTAGATTTATCAAAAAACAAAAACACAGCTAATTAGTTTTTTTTCATCTTAGTAAACAAAAAACAATTTGTTGCTTCACTTTTGCCACTCAGTGTACCTTATTTTGTACAAAATTTTTCTCTTCACATTTTTTTTGTGTGAACTTTTTTAATTTGTTTTTCTTTGTTTTCCACAGCCAATTAGTAAAATGACTTGAAAATACTGTAAATTCTCCTGTCTAAACTCATACTCGTAATACTCATTCACACTTGCACTAATTCGTTTGCAGCCGCACCCCTGCCTTACCAAGACACTGCGTATTGTGTAAAGAAAAAAATTGGGTTGATGGGTGAATTGCACCATTAAAAAAGTATTAATGAGAAGTGTTTTAATAATTTTATAAATATTTTTTAGTTTTATTTTAACATAATTTTTTTTGAAAAAAGTTTGTTGAAAATTGGCTGGAAATATAAAAATCATTTCAAAAAATGCAAAACTTGTCTTAATAGCAAATTTTTGGGTTTTTGTCGATAAATTATTACAAAGAGTTTTTAACACGAAATTTGAATTATTATTATTTTTCTAGAAACAGAGAAAATTTTAATATATTATATTACGCATTTTTTAAACTTTCATTCATATTCAGAAAGGAAAAGTTTATATTGAAAAATATTGATGGTTGTTACAGCGATTTTTTTTATACAACAAAGGAAAAACCAAACTGAATTTGCAAGTACAAGATAGTTTGTACTCCCCTTCTTTCTTCTGTCTATGAACTACAAAATATTAAATTATAAAATAATAACTTATCTCTATAAATAAAATTTTTACTAACGTTTATTTTTAACAAAATAATAACAATTTTTGTTTAAATTTTTTAAAATTTATTGTTTTTTCTTTTCTTTATACAAAGTTTTAAAGAAATTTTCTGTTTTAAAAAAAAATTTTGTTAGAAAGTCTAAACTAAAATTTTAAACCATTTCGACGGAAATAAATTGACCTTCAGTTATTTCGATTTGCTTATTCGTTGACTTATTAGATTTGGCAATCGTTAATCGAAAGTTATTGTTAATATTTAAAAATGATATTTTCTTATTGAAAAGGATAAAAAAGAATTAATTTTATAATTTTATTCAACAAAAAAAAATATCTTCTTTCTTGAAATCTAAAATTTTTGTTTAGAAACATACTCAGGCACACACTCACACCCACGCATTCCTAAACATTCCCTGCAGGAAATGTCAATAGTAAAACTGTACTGACTTACTATTGACACACTCACCAGTACTAGTGACTTATTATACCCCAGCCAATGCTATTTACTTTAGACATTTAACACGTGCGTGTCATTGAAAATTCACTACTGACATTGGTACTATTGACTAGGTAGTTTTTTTGGGACCACATGTAGACATTAGAACCAGTGATTCACTAGTAGATTTTAGCAATTTTAGTCTACACTTCTGGAACTTTTTACTTGCGAAATAAAAAGTATTGACGCTTTGTTGACAATATCACAAAAAAGTCACCACAATAGTAGACAAAAGTGGTGACTTGGAGACCAAAAAGTCACCACAATAGTCGACAAAAAAGGTGACTTGGAGACACTTGACCCCAGGCTTCCTGCAGGGTTCTTAACCATATAAATACAAACATAAAGAAAATAGTTTGAAATACACAATTCGACTCTATAACTTTTTTCTTTTATATTGTCATTCACTTAAAAAAAAATATCTCGACAGAGAGACTAACTAATGGTCGGTAGCTAAAACTTTTCTAAACACACACATCTAGAGAATAGAATTTAAAGTATGAGACACACAAGAAAAAGATGAACTGATATTATTATACTAAAGAGGATAAAAATCACAAAAAATAAAAAGAAAAACTTATCGAAGGCATCATAATACAATCAAAAGTTTATGGAAATCGAAAAGTTCGTTCTGTTTTCTCCTCATCATTTATTCTTTATTTTATTTGGATTTTTGTTTGTAGTTTTTTCTATTGCAGTTCACTTTATTGAAATAGAAGTCAATTGGATGTAATATTAAAAGAAAACACTTAAACAAAACAGAAGACACTAAAACTTCGTTTAAAATTACAAATAAATAAAAAAATGTAAAGAATTTTTTTTTGAAATAAATATGAATTGATATGAGTTAAATTGATTTAGAAAAACACTGATACATACACATACATACATACATATATGTATTTATTCATATATTTATACAAAATTAATAATTTAAAACACAAAAAAACAAATATTTGTATAAGAAATAGTGGGTTCAACTAGCAGAGCTTTTTAATTTTGGTAGAGAGTCGGTAACAATTTTTGAGATGATCTTTATTTGCCAAAAATTAGTATAAGTTTCTTGTTTTTTTAAGAATTTCTTTTTTTAACTTAAAAACTAAAAAAATCTTGAAGTTCCAAAGCTTAGTTTTAACTCGTACGAAAGTACGAAAAATTACCACTTAATGCCATAGCACTTTCTAAGGGAATTAAGGCATGTCTTAAAAAGTGTTGCAGCATTTGAAATAGTTTGAAAACTTGTCCAAAGTTTTTCTTAATAAGCTCCGTATTATTAGAAAAATGTTTCAATTTTTTTTTTAAAACAATTAAATTTTTAATTACAAAAAAAAAAATTATTCTAGAAATTTGGTTGATATGTCCCTAAATATATTGGGATTCTTGCCCCAGTGAACTAGTCACTGATGTGCTGGTCTGCCAAAGAATCTATTGTGTTTCAATACAATCTAAAATCGGTTTCCTTAAACTGCTTTAAATTATAAAAAAAAATATACTTAACTGTAATATTAATTAAAAAAGTAAAATATTCATATTGGAATGTCCTGCAAACTATAACCACAAATTTATTTGGAAGACTTACAAAACAATTTACTTATGCAAATTCACACTAAAGGATTTTAAGGGATTATGTTGGTATTAACAAATTCTTCAAAAAAATAATGTAACAGACAAAATTATTTAATCTAAATAGAATTAAAATATTTTTTATTAAGTTGGTTTTTGCTTAGGGATTTGTATATGATAAATTTTTATTTTAAATAATTATACTCTTCACCAGAGGTGGCAAGGGTATATATATATATATATGTTTGTCATTCCGTTTGTAATTTTTACACTATTTATTAGCGACCCCATAGAATATATATATTCTGAATCCTTATAGATAGGGAAGTCGATTTAGCTATGTCCGTCTGTCTGTCTGTTGAAATCAAGTTTCCGTTGTCATACGGACGTGTTATTGGTATCAAACAATCAGACAACAATTCTCCTGAAATGTTTGCTATTGAAATCCAGTAAAATCCCTTAATAACTGACCGAGATAAAAACAAAAACCTATATTTTTTTTACTCAAAATTCGTTATATTTATGTTTGTATAAGATATGTCTTTTGGGGAATTTCGTAAGAAAAAAATTTCCGAGATATAAGCAAAAAAAAATAAAAAATTTACGAGATATAAGCAAAAAAAAATTTTTTTTTACACAAAAATGATCATTTGCCCAGAATCAGCAAAGATATGGACGAAAACCTCTATGGACTAAAATGATTATCATAAAATAATCAAGTTTTCTAAGACTTTAAATAACTTTCGGACATGTAAATACATATTTACATACATAAGTATACATATACACACATAGGTTCATACATAAATACACGTAGTGAAGGGTATATTAGATTCGGCACAGCCGAATATAGCGCTTTTACTTGTTTTTTTTTTAATATTACTCTGCTTGCCTTCATCAAATGTTGTGCAATTATAATTTGAAAATGTCACGTTTTTTGTAATTTAAATTTAACTTAAGTCTTCAAAAGTAGGAATATAATTTTGGCAGTAAGAAAAAAATTGTATCGTTTTAATAGTAACTCGCTCGCATACGGATGCGAGTATTAAGCCCCAGATCCCCATGGTATATTATACCACCATGTCACCATGACATTTTATCATATTTATGACTATAATGATTCATAAATAGAAGGGCATTATGAAGTTTTTGCAAAACTTTTCTATGATGCAATAAAAATTAAATTTTTTTTAAAGTGCATTGAGCAAATTAATTGAACATTTGATAATTTCATGTACATATGTACGTATGAGCAGTAGCGAGCATAACAATTGCAGCCGTATATTAAGTTACTTTATTATTCTAAAATGCAAAAGTAATTAATATAAATTGAACTAATTTCTAAATATCTGCAGCAGTTAATAAATAAGATTAAGTTTTTGGAATAACTGATATCTTCACGTTTAACTACTCTATCCTAATTCAAATATAGTAAACTCCCAAAAACGTCAATTAGTTTTCTTTATGGGCGTTTAAGTTGCTGATTCGTTCAAATTTTAAAACCAACCAGTTTCTTTTATGTTTTCTGCCAATGTATTTTTTTACGCTCACAACTGCATGTGATTTTACTAGCCCTGATTTATTAATAATATTTATATGTTTGTATATTCTTGTTAAGATATTAATAATAGAAACAGAATTGGCATGACAAACTTAATTATGTTTTTGTTAATTTACAAGACATGTTGCTTGTTGCTTGTTTATTCGTATTCCCTTACAAATGTCTAAAACCAGATGTAGACATATGTACGATTATTAACTAAACAAATTAAACAATGTTGTATCATTCTAAAGATGTTTTATTTAAAGTTTACAAGATTAAGAACTTTGAAGAAGAGAATGTTATTTATTATTAATGTTGGAAATTTTAATGTTTTAATGTTGTCTGTAGGCTTAATATGAAATATAGTTAATTATAAATTCTTAGTTATAAAATGGTATTTACATGCCTGTTAAATTTTATTTAAATGTAAATTTACAATATATAAATAAATGTAATAATAATGTAATGAATTTTTTTTTATTATATTGAAATGCATTAGGTATTATGAAAATGAATGCTGCTTTAAATCTGGTATTATTGCATACAAGTGGGTCACTTATACAAACTTCTTACGGCCCTATTTACAATATAAAATATAGTTGAATAAATACTAATTTTCAAATGCATAATTTGCCATAAAAAAAATTCATTATTTGCCATATAGAAAAAAATACTTTTAGATGAAAAAAAAAAGGTTCAATAGAAAATACGCCTTATATTATCTTTGGATCGAGAATAAATATAGAATCGTTTAAAAATGAAAATTATCGAACAATTTCTTCGGGCAAAAAATGTATAATATATTATACATATACATACATATAATAGAACTCTATAAAATAATTTTTTTTTTGAAACAAAAAAAACCGTAAAATGTTTTTAAGTAATGATCAGTAGAAACTCATTACGATACATTTTAATAACTGCTGCAAACCGTATGCCTTATTAAGAAGCAGTTTATTAGTCATTAGTAAACTAATAACCACTTTAGTTATGGTCGGACTCAGTTTTGTTCTATTGTCTTATTTTACAGTATTCCTTGGCATATCAAAACATTTTATTCTGGAAGCATCACTTTCAAAACAAGTATGAGCGCTATATTTGGCTTTGCCAAATCTTATATACCCTTCACCATGTGTATGTATGTAATAGGCATGCATGTATGTATAGGTTTTTCGTCTATATCTTTGCAGGTTATGGACCAATTAATCCAATTTTTTCAAACATGTCTATAATTTATCCAAAAGCTTCAAAATATTAAACTTTTTTGTGCAAGAAAAAAAGGTAGTCGTCTTTTTTTGCTTATATCTATATATATCCGGTTATTGATGCACCTTGTCAGTTTTTAATACCGATTTTTTCGAAAGTCTTTCCAAAGGTTTGATACCTTATACAAGTCTTTGTGACTTATGGAAGCTATGAAAACTTGATTTCAACTAACACATGGAGAGACGAAAAGACGGATAATCGGACATACGAATAGACGGACATGGCTAAATCGACTTCCCTATCTATAAGGATGCAGAATATTTATATACTTTATGTGGTCGCAAACGAATACTGTAGAAATTACAAAAGGAATGATAAACCTATATAAAGTACTGCTCAAATTTATAGCGCACTTTCTAAATATAATTTTATAACATTTTTTACACGTCCATTTAACTTTTTAATAAATTTATATGTTTTGTTAACCTTATTTTTTTAAGAGCACAGACTATATAGACAAATATAATAAGTTCTGTTTAGGAGAGTAGCAATAGTTTGTTACTCTTATGTCCTAAATTAATGTGTCAAAATAATAGCGCATTCTTTTAAACATCTTGCTCTTCCACTTAAAGAAACCTTTATTTTTAAATACTAAAACATTCTTAAAATTGGTTTTTATGAGTTAAAAACGCGTGGTAATAATTTTATTGCATTGCTAATGTAATTTTTTATACTTTAATTAACAAATTGAATCGTAAAAGAGTAATTTTAGAACAAAAAATTTCGGTCAAAGCACTACTTTCTGAAAAACTATCCCATTCCGAAATATCAAGGAAGCTTAGCTTTTCTAGAAAATGTGTGCATAATATCGAAAAAAAGATATCTGGTAATAAATCTCTTACAAATAAACCGATTCAGGGCCGATGCAAACGCACAACAAAAGAAACAAGATCGTCATTTGATTCAAATGTATAAACGAAATCGATTGGTTAGTAATCGGCAACTTGCGTCGGAATGGTCTTCTGTAATTGAAAATCAATCAGTGCCTTACAAGCCGCCAATGACTTGTTGTTTATGGTCTTAAAGGCTACACACAAAAGCGACGTCCATATCAAAACAAGCTTCAAATAAAAAAAGTTTAAACTGAAGTAAGAAGTATGCTAAATGAACTAATATGGATTGGAGTAAATTAAATTTAAAATTTTTAATCGAGAATCATCGAACGTGACCTCCAATCCTACACATTTGCAACAAAAAATGAATTAAAAAGTGACATCCATAAAAGACATAAGGACTGCTATAATTTAATCAATTTATTTCCAAATAGAATCAAATGTGCTATAAAAGCCAAAGGTGGAAGCATTTTGCAATACTGAGTTGGAATTATTTTTTTAAATTAATTAAATTTTTATAAATTAGGTTAAAGTGCCCTATAATTATGAATTAATCATTTAAGTCATATTTCATAAGTCCAGACCAGTTCTGTTTTTTATTTTTTATTTTGTAACCTAAACAATTTCTTTTTACTAAATATATAAACCAAAAGAGTTTAAAGAGTTACATTGAAAAAAAAACAGGTTGTTTTTAAACAGTATTGTATATATAATGTTGCCACCTGTGGTGAAGGGTATAAAAAGGAGAGAGTACTCGAAATAACAGTTCATGGCTTGCAAAACATTTTTGTTATGCTTGCGCAGCTCTTCATTACCTACACTTTTTTTAAGTTTATTTATGGGCTTGTACGAACATGAGTGTCGACATAGTCGATGATGAATGGACAGAAATAAATGTTTCTTAAAGTGAATATTTTTTCTAAACAACTTTTCAAATATATTGAAATCTATGACCAAAAAAAAAATTATTTATGGCATCAAGAGTTAAAGGTTATTTTGTATATTATTTTTTCTCAAAAAGAAATCAAAACCATCATGAGTTAGATATAGTTTTTGTTGCTGTATTTCATTTAATTTTATTTAAATTGTTTAACAATTAATTTTTTGACTGTTATTTTCATATAACATATACATACATATGCATGTTAAATTTTATTACGAAATTTATACATTGAAAATCAAAGCAAATCTTCAATAGATTACATATATTAAAATAATATATCTAATAAGTATGTGTGATATGTTTATATGATGTACATATGTATGTATGTATGTTTGTATATTAATTTAAAAATATTTATAAAAAAATTTAAAAATAAGAAAGCTACTTAACAAAACAACACTCAGTACACCGATAAACCATTAACTTTTTTGGTAAAACAAAAAAAAAACGCAAACTGTAGAAAATGCTTTGGAAAATATTGTAAAACAATGGAAAAAAACACAACGTAAAAAACAATAAAAAGCAAAAATATCTAAAGAAGCAAAAAACGAGCAACTAAAATATGACATTAAATCGATAAAACACTAAAAAAAAAGAAGATTAATTGACAGCTGTGTATACGTTGTTTTTTGAAAAACTGAAACATGAAAAAGCACACGATACAAAAACTAAAACATTATTTAAAAAATGACAATAAAAAAACGAATACTATTGAACACCGTTTGTTGCATGTTCAAATTCAAAATCAAAAAAAAAAAATAACGATAAAACTTGTAGACACTTAAAACTATTGACAGCCTACACAGTTTAACTAAGTTTTAATAGTCGACAATATACGAAACAAGTAAGTGTAATGCAGCGAATTGTGTGCACCTATTGCAACAAGAAAAAATTTTAAAATTTGTATATCCTCACAGATTTTTAAGAAAAAATAAAATAATAATAATATTTTATATCAAAACCGTTGTAATATAATATAGCTTTAAGTTATTATTGATTAAGTTTTAACAACAAAATTCAGGTTAGGTTAAACTGCCTGGCTACAGTCCTTAGTCCTTTACGAAAATAGCTGTCAATAAAATAATCAAACCACTGAGTTGCACTATGAAACTAATTTAATAAAACTTTTCCGAATCCTAGCACAAATTTTTAAACTGATTAATCCATAATTGGAAATATTATTTTTCAAGAAGTAGTTCTTGGAAAGCTCCGGAAGTTCCCAGTTTATTATTAATATTAAATAATAAACTAAGGAAATTATTTATTTAACTCTATGCGGGCTGGTAAACAGATTTATTGATGTATAAACATCGGCAAAACTTTAGTATTAAAATATACATTTTTAGTAATAGAAATAAAAAAAAATTTTGAATGACACAACATAAAAGTAATCTCAATTGCTTAATTGCTATTGCATTCGGCTTAAAATATATTTATTTTTGCTTTGGCAACCCTTCTGCACACATTTAAGTTAAATAATGTATGAATTTTGTGACACGCCAAATTTAATATAATTTTTTTAATACAAATAAAATGTTTAATTGTTTTGTAATTAACATTTAAATCGTTGTTTAATGAACTCATCTAAATGGTAATTAACAAACTATTTTTCTTAGTCATAGGTATAATTTTACTGGGAAAATGATACATTACTTTGAATGAAATTACATTCGCATACTCATACGTATGTGCACATTTATACAAACATAAATATATTTACAGGCAGATTGCATGTCAACAAACTTTTGCCCTCAATTCTTTGGTTGTGCTTAAAAACTTTCTTTCATATAAAATTCCGTTTAATTTTCGCTTAATAACCATTTTAAAACTTATGTGAAAATTTTATAATTATTTTTGCATAATTTGCAAACTGTAACTTAAATAACAAAGAATGAGCCACAACCAACACTAAAAGCATTTTACCGCAAGTCAATCAGAATATTTTGATTGTTGTTATTATTTTAGTTTTAATAGTGTTTTTTCTCTTTGCTACTTTGTAAATAAAGTTATGCTGCACTTTGAACTAAAAAAAAGGCAACAAAAGCAAAGAAACACGTTTAAAACTTTTGATAAAACTTCAATAGAATGAAAAAAACAAAAGTGTCATATGTCAACTTGGGGACTAATTATCAGGAAAAAAAAAAACTTTAGACTCAACAATGTTCGTTCATACATATATGTGCCGTTTTTGTAATACAAGAGAGTGCTTTGTAAAGACGTTTTACGTGTGTTTTGTTTTTGTTACAATAACAAAATACATACAAAAATTTTACTCAAAATGCTCACTTGTATTATAAAAACAGCACAATAAAGTTCTTAATATCCGTTGCAAGAGACTGAGACTAAAAAGTATTGGATCTTTAATAAAGTTTATGAATGAAGCTTGAAAATTTAAAACGGTTGATAAGGGGTGTGTGTTAATCAAAATGAAAAATATGCATAAACGTATGAACTCAAATACTGTATTTGTTTATCGAATATTTTCCTAAAAATATTTTCTGTAATATTTTTTTGATAAAAATACTAGTTATATATATTTGAATAAAATATAAAAATTATCTTATATCAACGCCCTGTGCAATACAGAAATAAATATCAACTACATGCTTATGCAAAATTCTAAATGCATATGTGTGTAGCAATAATGTCATCTAATAATTTAATTCACAGCTTGCCACTTAAATTAGACATGTGGTACATCACTTACACCCTACGCTGTAGCTTGTTGATTATCGGTAGGGCTTAAATCCTACTAAACAAAAGCATATAAGCAATTTTCTATAAGTTTTAAATAATTTTTATAATATAAATAAGAAATTAATTTAACCATCATGAATGGGGCATACAAATCTGCTATTTGGTGCGTAGCACCAAAATATCTTCATTCAAGACCCAAAAATTATTCAGGCATTGATTTTATGATTGCTCCAGCCATTTAGGTCAAAGTTCAGTTAAATTAAAATGGCTGTTGAGCAAAATATTGAATTTTGTATTTCACAAAAAGTGTCAAAATTTTACTGCAAAAAAACAGAGGCTTAAATTAAGTAGAATCAAAGTTATGTGCATAAACTTAGGTCAATATTTTTAATTTAATTTAATAACGTATAAAGTTGTCGTTATGTCATGTGTGCGATTAAATACTTTAAAAAAAATAATTATAAAGAGATTAAAATAAATAAAAAGTACCAGCACTGACGTTTGGAAAACGTTTTTAAGATGGGTTGTTAGGTGATACATTAGATACTTGTTGAAACTACGTTTCTGAACAAATAATATTAGAGAGAAAATTGCTTTAAATTTAACAAAACAGAAAAGGTTGCACTTATCGAGACTGTTTTTTAAAAAACTTGCATTTATAAAGCCTGTTATATAAAAAAAAATTACCTGTTGCGTTAATCGTGGTGTTGCCATAACCAGTGGTTGAACAAATCGAGCTTGCACTGTAAAGATAAATAAAATTATGTATAGTTTTTTGTTCCTAATTCATCTCAAATAAAAGATACAATAAAAATTAAAAAAATGCCTTCGTCTTGGTGCCATAATATAATAAATTAAAAGAAAACAATCTTAATGTTAAATTAAAAAAATATATATTGAATATAAGACGATGATTATATGATATTACACGCAAAGAAAAAACATGGTTGAAACATGATCACGACAACCATTGTATTTTCTCTACCAAAAATTTTTATACCGTAAACAAATTATAGCAAACGATAATCAAGTATTTGGTTTATATTTTATCACTAAAAGGTTACCACTACTAAAAGCTTTGACATGATTATCCAGA